>APFE030275393.1:106278-125438 GCA_000404065.3 Pinus taeda
AGCAACCTGCAATCCACAGACATGATCCATATGTCTAAAAATAGACATAGTCTAAAAATAGACTTGCACCAAAAATAGCCTGCGGGCCCACTTAGTGAAGGCGACTCTTTTCACTAAGCTCCATCATCTTGTTGCAATCTCAACAGTTGTGGGGGTCCAAGTGGGATAGGTTGGTGGCCGCCAACATTCACCTGGATCAAAGGTATGTAAGAGGAGGGTAGACATGGAAATTTTCAAATCTTCCATATTTTCTTCCATCTTTTTTTTCATCTCATCTATATTGTTTTCCAATTTCTTTTTCACCTCTTCAATATAGTGAGAAATGTCTTCTCTCTCTTCTTTAGTCATGGTAGATCTCTCAACGGGTTTAGTTGGTGAAGTATATTTTGAATCACTTTTAGGATATATGTGAGAAAATAATAATGCTCCTCTCTATCCTCTTTATTACAACTTTTTGAATCACAAAAATTAGATATTCTAATCAAAAGTTATGCCATTTGTAAGTTATGTACCTTTCAAAACCCTAATTTGTAGATTAAATGGATGGTTGACTTTTTTCGTGGTATATCTCTAATATTTAAACTCTTATGGGTTTGAAATTTTGGCTTGTAGTAATTTGATATCTCTTCTTTCTAATTCCATGGGTCTACATAAAATTTTGACATGCCAATGAAAGTTATGGTAACTTTCCCAAAACTTGTTGATTTTTGTCCCCTTTTGAAAGTGAAATTGTACAGTGTGCCACATATCCAATTTTCCAAATACGATTATGAAATTTCTACTTGATGGTGTTGGAAAATCAAGGATATTATATTAGGGTTTGATTCTCCTTTCTTGTTAATTACTTGTGAGTGTGTTGGCTTCTTTTACTTCTTTATTATTTTATCTTTCATCAAGCAATTATACATATATGAAGATCACAAAACAAGAGACACAAGATATAGGCACATGCTAGGGAAAAACCCCCCTCGAGGGGAAAACCTAGTCAAGATAATTCTTCCTTTCAATAGTATTCTTTGAGACTCTTTACCCTAGACCAAGACTAGACTTTCCCTCCACACCATGTCAGCCTCCAAGATCTTCGACCCCTTCCAGCAACTTTGACTAGGCAGCAGCTTCTGGCAACAACGAAATCTTAGGAGACTTTGATCTCCCAACCTAGACCATGAAACAGAGAGGGACACACACCAAAAACTCGATTTTCTTCTTCTCTAGGGATTCCCCAAACTCACACTTATTACATCCTCCCGACAAGAGATTTCGTACTTCTCCAACTCTTCTTGAGATATTGAACTTCCTTCAAATGACTTCGACCTCCTTCAATATATAGGCTTCTAGTGGGTCGAATGGAGTCCTTAGGCCGACTTGATGTCCCTTAGGCCGACATGATGTGGAGGACACATAATTCATATTTGACTTGATACAAAACCTTTTACATGATTTGAAATCCCAAGAAGGTTCTCTTCGAATATACAATGGCTCTATAAACTCAATATTAATCCTTGGAGTCCACAATGGGAATTTGACTAATATAATGATGACCCAATTATGAAACCCATGCTTTAATAAGTCATTGTTACAGTAATAAAAAATATTTTCTTTATTCTTTTGACAAGTACATTATATAATGACTCAAGTAAATTATTGAAGACCGAATATAGTTACATTTTCCAACACTCCCTCTTAATTAGGGAGGCATTCATAATATACATATACAATGGAATATCTCAAACTATATGAACACATGAAGAACCTTTAGGCACCACAATGCCATGGACTAGATTCCTGGCCAGGGCAATCTATCTAACCAGTCACTCAATAATATAGGCACCACAATACCATGGATTAGATTCTTGACCAAGGAAATCTATCCAAGTGGGACTAAGGTGGACTCAAGCTTTTAGCCCCTCTAAGTACCATTAGGCTTACTTTCTAACCACCAACCCAAACATACATGTGTGTATCCAAAAAAGAGCTCAATAAACAACACCACCTTTTCAATTCCAGGATTCCAGACATCAACGCCGAGTGTCGACCTGATGTCTCCCCAGGAAATGCTTCACTCACAAAGCCTCAACAAATCTCTTCCATTTCTTTATCATCAATATAATCACCAATATCTACCAAACCCAACAAGTTCCTTAGATATTCGAACTTCTTATTATGAAGAGCCTTTGTCAATATATTTGCTAGTTGTTCATTTGTCAGAACATACTCTAACTTCACGATCTCATCCTGCACCAAGTCCTAATAAAGTGGAAATTATTACTGATATGCTTCATCCTTGAATGAAACACGAGATCTCCAAACATCTTGATACAGCTTTGATTATCTTAATTAATCACAATAGGACCCAGATACTTCTCGAACAAATATGTCAGAAGCTTCCTTAACCAAACAACCTATTTTCCTACTTCACATGCAGCCACATATTTTGCCTCAACACTACTCAATGCAACAAGATCTTGCTTCCTACTCATCCATGAGATCATATTAGTTTCCATACTAAAGCATCCTCTAGTAGTGCTCCTTTCATTAGTCTCACTACCACCCCAATCAGAGTCTGTGAAGCCAATTAGCTTCACTTTCTTACTATCATACTTTAGGCAATGATGTATAGTTCCACAAAGATACCTAAATATATGTTTGGAAGCTATACAGTGATCATGACGAGGCTCCAACTAAAACTAACT
Organism: Pinus taeda; assembly: GCA_000404065.3. Lineage (NCBI taxonomy): Eukaryota > Viridiplantae > Streptophyta > Pinopsida > Pinales > Pinaceae > Pinus > Pinus taeda. Next base: position 108,972 of record APFE030275393.1, read on the forward strand.
AAGAATGTTCACTGCAAAACATATATGTGGCCTAGTATTTACCAAATACATCAGGGAACCCACCAACTAACAATATGAGGTAGGATCCACGAGACTAGAGTTGGAACTCCTCAACTTCTTGAGGTTGGTGATGATACGAGCAGCCATCGGCTTGGATTCCATCATCCCAAATTTCTACAATAACTTGATGATGGACTTTCCTTGCCCCAAATATATCCCCCCATGGTCTCTGCCATGCTTCTAAACCTAGGTAGTAATGCATCAGCCCTAGATCCTTCATCTCAAATTCAATTGCCAACATGTTCTTGCATTCTTGAATCCTTCGTTCTACACTAGTGATGAATAGGTCATCCACATGTAGTAAATAATGACTAGATCATTATTCATGACCTTGATATATAAATTCATATCAAAAGTACTCTTCACAAACCCAATTCTGAGAAGATATGCATCCATTCTTGCATATCATTCCCTTGGTGCTTGCTTCAAACCATAGAGGGTCTTCTTGAGTCCACAAACATGAGAGCCCTTGCTATTCACTTCAAATCCTTCAGGTTTCTTGATGTACACTTCCTCATCAATGGTTCCATTTAGAAATGCAGCATTAACATCCATTTGATGGATACTCCACCCCAGTGTAGCAGCCAATGAAACCAACGATCTAATGGTAGTGTACCTTGCAGTAGGTGCAAATGTTTCTTCATAGTCAATGCCTTCCTTTTGAGAGAAACCTCTTGCGACAAACCTTGCTTTGTACTTGTCTATACTTCCATCAATGACATTTTTGATTTTATAGATCCATTTCAATGTGACAACCGATTTGTCACTAGGTATAGGAACAATTTCCCAAACCCCATTCTTCACGATGGATTGATAATATTCCTATATAGCTTCCTTCCAAACCTCTTCATTCTCAACATCTTGGAATGTATATGATTCGGATTCAATCAATTTTGTTATATATGTAGCATAACCAGAATACCTTTTTGGTTTCTTAGTTTCCCTATAGGACCCTTTAGCAGCTTCATGTCCTTCAACATCTTTTAATGTAGCTTTCAACTAATTTGGCCTCTTCCTTGTGGTTGGGATAACCACCGATTGAATAGGCTCACTTGGTCCTTCTACTTCATCATTTGCAGTAGAGTTCTTGTGATGAAATTCAGCTTCTTCAAACATGGGAATTTCTTCGTCATCATAATCAATGGGAATATCCTTTGATTTCTTGTAAGCTTGATTCTCATCAAATATGACATTCCTACTTACTTCAATGTATCTTCCCTCCTTTATGTAAATTCTATATGCCTTTGAGGAATGACTATAACCAACGAATATTCCCTTGATGCTTGTCGAGTCCAACTTCTTTCGTGTGTCTTTAGGAATATGGACATATGTTGGACTTCCAAATATGCATAAATGATCCACACATGGCTTCTTTCCTGTGAATACTTCTTCAGGTGTAGTATTATCAAGACTATTATGAGGACTTCTATTTTGAACATACATGGTAGTCATCGTTGCTTCACCCCATAAGAACTTCGGTATATCTTGATCAAGGAGCATAGTTTGAATGCCTTCTTCAATTGACATATTCTTCCTTTCGGCCAATCCATTTTATTCGAGATAGTATACAATGAGCTCCCTCTTAATACTTGCATCCTTACAATATGCTATTAACTCTTTAGAGGTGTATTCCCCACCATTCTCATACCTTAGAGTCTTTTTCTTCTTTTCGGTTAGGGATTCCACATCTGCCCTGAACTCCTTGAACTTATCAAATATTTCATATTTAGTTTTGAGTAGGTAGATCAATGTCTTCCTTGAATGGTCATCAATGAATGTTACATAATAGAGATGACCTCCAAGTGTTTTGTTAGACATGGGATTGCATACATAGGAATGAATGAGATCTAATATTTCTTTAGATATAGATTTATTATGATGAAATGGCTTTCTAGTATGCTTCCCCAAAGAACATCCCTTGCACACACCTTAATGGTCTAACTTCGTATCAAGAATATCATTAACCAATTGAATAAGAGTAGGGATGACCCTATAATGAAGATGGCCATACCTTCGATGCCATAGTTCAATGGGACTTATTTCCATATGAATCAGATCTTGAGGAGATGGAGTGATAACCCGGTAAAGACTTCCTTCACGAACTCCAATAACCATAGCTTTGTAAATACTAGAGTTCTTTCCCCAAGCCAATACTTTTCCATCAACAAAATAAATCCTTTCCCCTTTATCTTCTAAACAAGAAATAGAAAGTAATTTTTTTTTTCAAACCTTGAACATAGAGAATGTTATTGAGATGCAGCTTCAACCCATTATCCAGCTTCAATGATGTAGATCCCAGACCTCTAACAACATAGATTTTGTTGTCACCCAATTCCACTGCATGAGAGTATGACTCCTTTGATGGTGTGTGTAGTTGCTTTCTTTCACCTATTATGTGTATCGATGCTCCACTATCAATGATCCATGCATTGTCTTTAGTAAGAGAACCTGTAAGGGAAACCAAGAATCCTTGACTCTTGACTTTGTTGAAAAAGTAGTAGATGATATTCTTGATCCATCTTCTAGCAGAGTTGAAACCCATTCTTATGTAGTTCACCATAGAGGGAGAATCCATGCTAGCAAAGTGATATTCAACTTCTCTTGACCTAAGCTCTGATACCATGTTGGAAAATCAAGGATATTATATTAGGGTTTGATTCTCCTTTCTTGATAATTACTTGTGCATGTGTTGACTTCTTTTACTTCTTTATTAATTTATCTTTCATCAAGCAATTATACATATATGAAGATCACAAAACAAGAGACATGAGATATAGGCACATGCCAGCGAAAAACCCCCCTCGAGGGGATAACCCAATCAAGATAATTCTTCCTTTCAGTAGTATTCTTTGAGACACTTTACCCTAGACCAAGACCAAAATTTCCCTCCACACCATGTCAGCCTCCAAGATCTTCAACCCCTTCCAACAACTTCAATTAGGCAGAAACTTTCGGTAACATGCAGCTTCTGGCAATAGAGAAATCTTAGGAGATTTTGATCTCCCAACCAAGACCACAAAACAGAGAGAGAGAGGCACCAAAAACTCGATTTTCTTCTTCTCCAGAGATTTCCCCAAGCTCACACTTCTTTCATCCTCCCGACAACAGACTTCGCACTTCTCCAACTCTTCTTGAGATATCGAACTTCCTTAAGAGTGAGTGCTTCAAATGAATTCGACCTCCTTCAATATATATGCTTCTAGTGGGTCGAACGGGGGTCCTTAGGTTGACTTGATCTCCCTTAGGCTAACATGATGTGGAGGACACATAATTCATATTTGACTCGATACAAAACCTTTTTACATGATTCGAAAGCCCAAGAAGGGTCTCTTCAAATATAGAATGACTCTATAAACTCAATATTAATCCTAGGAGTCCACAATGGGGAATTTGACAAATATAATATGGCCAAAGCATGAAACCCATGCTTTAATAAGTCATTCTTACAATAATAAAATTTATTTTCTTTATTCTTTTGACAAATACGTTGTTGAAGACGAACATAGTTACATTTTCCAACAAAGGGACTTCAGTATGTCTCATTATATCCTTGAAAATTTCACAGTAGGGAACTTCTATGGGAAAAAGTTACAAGAGACCTACCAAGATACCTCATTTAAAATATTATTATAGGACTAGTCACAATCCCTAACATCCATAGGGTATATATCCAAAATTATAACAAACCATAATCTAAAGTTTTGACCACCGGTGCCTTTATATCTCTCCTCATCCTCCTCAAAATTTCACAATATAAAGCCTATAAGAACTTATTTTTGAGAAAATATGTTGATCCAGATTTAAACAGGAACGCAACAAATTACAGAGATAACAATAAATACAGAGATGCAGCTGAAATAACACTTCATTTCATTACTGTAAAATACTGAAATATGCTTACAAACAGAAATGGAAATAAACTAGCTAGGACGATGGTAGCTTACATCTGAGAAGAGATGTGGCAGCTACATGCCTCTGAACTATGTTACAATGAGGATCGAAGGCCTATTTATTGTTGAGAAACAATGGAAAACCCTAAACATCCAAAAACCTAACCCTAGAATATGAAACGCCAAACAATGGGCCCTGTTTCGGGTAAATTGGTACATCAACTTTCTGGGGTCGTAACTTTGGCATGTGATTTCCGTTTGACGCGCACAATACCTCGTTAAAAATATCTATTCGAGAACTACAACTTTGGGAAGAGCAACGTCAGTCCATGGACCCATGTTGCTCCCAGATTTCCCAAAAAACATCATTTAGGGCCTCAAAACAGCTCCGGAAGTTTAGGACCCGAAAAAACTACTAAAAATAGTAAATTGTGCTACAATTAAGGAAACTGAAAAACTGAAAGAGACAGTCGTGGGGGTCCAAGTGGGATAGGTGAGTGGCCACCAACATCCACCTGGATCAGATGCCAAGATAATTGAACTAAAACTAATTTTAGGACCAGCCACAAATCGTGACTTTTGATTATATCTTTGAAAGTATAATGAACCAAAGTCCAAAACTTTGACACTTGTACTTCAATATTATTCCCTAGTCTCCTAAAAATTTAAGTGTTTGAAACTTCATGAAAAAAAAAAAAAAACCTATAGCAAAAATGCCAAGATGTCTCATTTGGAGTAGGAAAACCCTAGGACTGTCGATTTGATACAAAATGTTATTATCCAAGAGCCTTAACAGTGATAAAAATAATAATAATAATAATAATTAATTAATTAAATAAAATAATTATACAATCCATTTCAAGGGGGAAACGTCCTTTTACAATGAATCCAATATAAAAGACAAGATGAGATGATCCTAAGACTAGGTCTCCTTGGTGTATATATAGGAGACAAAGAGTAAATGAAAATTTATAGCCTGCATAACAATATAAATGTAGTAACTCAATATCTAGGGATTGATAAGGGGTTTTATGTGCTTAATGTTGGTGTTCAGATATGAATCATGCAATTCACCCAATTCCACATTAATTGTTAACTCGAGGCTCAGTTGGTTATTCCAAGACTATCATGCAAGGTATATGCAGGCCATAATTTCCCTACCCAACATTGAACATCCAATAATAACATAACAATGTGTAACAACAAGTAATAATTGTAACAACAATCGGAGTAAAAACAAGTTAAGGCTCACAACAACATACTGAAATCACTACACAACAGAGAAATAACACAGCAGAAATAAACATACGCTCGCATCTAATCCGACAACGCCTAGTCAGGAGAGTGGGCCCAACTCCCTGATGAGGGTTACAGCAAGATCAAGAACTATACAATAATCAGAAGATCGGAAATTGTATTAATAAAAATAACATTACAGAGCTCTGTTGTTACAACTCATAATTCTTGTGTATCTCTTCGCGGTGGATTTCCCAGCTTCGTAACACTACTTATACATTTCATTCAATAACTAACAATGCCTAAGATTACGATAGTTGTCTACCTACAAATGCATAACAATTCTTGAGATATAACAGAATATAAAGATAGAACTTGTGTTGGTCGATAAGTTGAAACATCATTGTAGCTAATATCCAAAGATAGTGTTGTTAGCTCGATAATCATCATATGTTGAATCATGGTCTTGATCATCATTCATTCAAATCTGCAAGGAAACTTAAGTTATCAAGTCGCTTTAGGAAATAATCCCCTACGACTATGCTTCATCAATTAAAAATTCACAAACACATGACAATAGGTATACTTTTATTGTTTAGAATACAAATCGACCAACAAGGACATGAAATGAGTATAGGGAAGGGATAAAAAGGCTGGTAAAAAGTGGGCAAATTTAGCAACCAACATCTCCCCCCAACTAGCCTTTTTTCATGTCCTCATGTAGCTCATCTTCTATGCATATCTAGGTTAGAGCTATTGTGGTCGGCATGGAGTTGTGTGAGGTATATTTCGCGACCATTTTTGTTCCAAGAACCTTATATTCATCTGTGTGAAGGAATTCCTTACACCAATCCTTATGTACCACATAAGCTGGTGTGTATTTCTCAATTAGCAACCAAACAATGGGAACCCGAAATCTCAAACCCATCCATTAGGTCCAACAGGTCTAAATACATGTGATATATCAGGATATTCTTTCCAAAGCTCGAAAAAAATTAGGGGCCCCAAAAGGTTCGCGTATCCTTACTGCAAATGACAAAAACACCCATCGTTTCTGGCAGTCGGCCCAGGCCTCCTCCTGACAAGTAAAATTTGCTTTGTACACATGTCAACACACCAATTTTGTGTTGCCAGCATCTGATCCTTCCGTCCTTCTATTCCCAAGAAGGTATGATGTTTGTTGAAAATATTCACAACCTGACAATGCTCCGCTTGAACTACAAATGGCATGTTCGCTTGGTTCTCTTCGAACATGTCGAAGGATTTCTTCCATTTAAGTTGGTTATTCATGAAGGAGGTGAAGGCTCTCAACTGAATATCCCCCACATATGGCACTGGATTGAACGATTGGTCGGTCCCCAGAAAATAATCGTGCATGTAGAGTTCACAAATCAAGTGTTGGTTCGGGATATTGTGACCCCTCAATATCTGCATAAACTGTATCGAATCTTGGATTTCATGTCTTATCTCTTGATGGATGCTCTCCAAATAGAAGAACAAGTATTTTTCCTGGAGGAACAAAGCATAACTATGAGCAGGAGGTCGGCATGCCATCAACTGTTATGCCAGAGCAAACATTTCATCTTTGTCAGCCTTCAGTAGTTGCACTTGCTCTTCTAGTTCCTCAATATTTTTTTGCTTCTTTTCCTATTTATGCTTTGCTTTCTCCATCTGGGTCATGCAATCATTCACTACCTTAGTAGCTTGTTCCTGAATTTCTCTCGCTCCTTCCCGATGGGCTTCCAAAGAGATAGACCCCATTGAAGACAAGATGTAGTAGCCTGCCATTTATGAATTTCTGCAGTGAACACAAATTCTCGTGACTCAAACAGATGCAAAAATGGCTTAGTTTGTACTACTCCTTAAGTGGTTTCGACTCCAAGATTTACGGCAGCTCGGCCGACATTCCTCTTATGCTTCCTCATGCATCTCCGTAAGTGTAACACCTGCTTCCTTAGCTTAATAATTCCTATTTTTAATTGTATGTTCTCCTTAAATTGCGACGAATACCTTTCGTGGATGAGGGCCCTTCTCTTTGAACATGTTCAATGAATTCCTATTTGATAATGACCTCCTCCATTGGTATCACGGCCGATGTTGGATTTAGCGGATTGACGTCAAGGAACTCATCAACCAGCTCCTGTTTCACCCTTATTTCTTATCTTTGATCCACAACTTGGGGATGACCCCAACATCTTCTTCTGCAAGTCTTGAAACCTCCATATCTTCCTTGAATGAATCCATAGCCACTGCAGGCCCTTGCAGAGTAGCATTTTCAACACCCTTTTCTTGTGGCTACTCTGTTGCCTAGTCATCTGATAAGCCTTATAAATGGGTAATTATATGGGCTTATTTTACCTCCTAACCTAGTCAAATTAGCCATTCTCTTAGCTTATTGTATGATTTTCTTATGCTTATGGAGTGAGTTGAGTTAGTTATGATGCCATGTGATCTATCATGTGTTTAATGCAAATTATTGATGAATTTTGAAGTTAAAGGCAAGGATCGAATGGAAAAATGGCAGCAATAACTCTAAGTGGACAAAGGAGAGGATTTATAGGAGGGAATCCCCCTCATTTATTACTCCTCACTTTGAAATCCCTTTCATTCAGCTTGGAGTACAAGCAACCAAATCATGCACCAGAAGGCAGCCGAGCAAGTGGAGGATGACTAATGATTATCTCGAGTTTGGGAGCCGAGCCTCCTTGATTTTAAGGAAGTTGTTGGTAGCTTCATTTGTATAAGTATAGAGGCCTAGAGCCTCACTAAGGTCGGATTTTTGTTGAATTTTTTCTTATGTAAACTCTGCTCCAACTTCGAGCTCATTATTTTTGAGACAGTTTCATGTAATCTTGTTATTGTTTTGATAATAAAGATGGAATCATTTTTGAGCTAGCACTGAGTTACCTCAGAGGGCTAAAGCTCTTGGGTTAGGGCCCAATCCAAGCAGCCAAGCTCCTCTTTACTTGTATTTGTATGTTCTATTTCAGTTTGTAGATTAGGTTGTTGTTAGATGTATTTCTTTTATTGTTAAGAATAGGTTGTTTTTGATGATTCAGTAGTTTGCTTCCATTTTTTCTCTCTATAGTAGGTTAAGCAATGATAAAAAGAAGATTCAAAAGGCTAAAAATAGTGCCTTGGCCTCTCTTCCTCCCTTTGGGACCATGATTTGAAGCAAAGACCCTCTTGCTACCCCAAAAACACAGATTTTCCTTATTCATAGGACTTCTAGCATTTGCAGCTTTTTAGTGGTGAATAGTCTAGTTTTTCTTTGCTTCAGAACTTCATCATCATGCTCACTTCTTTATTTACAATAGTATTCTTTCATGATTTCCTTTCTTGCAGCAGTTATTAGCATTTCCTTCCATAGATCATAGTTTAGACTATTTTGATGCAAAACTCTGCTTTCCTACATGCACTTATTTCATTGCTTGCTTGATATTATTGGTTGACTGTCAGTTGTTTATGTAGAAAATCTCTTCTAGCAGTAGGCCAACCTATCAACCATCCCATCCTCCATCTGATCCATGCCCTACAGGTCGCCCAAGTCTCCCCTCAATTCTGCTTTAGTTTTCTGCATTTTCCATAGAATTTCTTCCTCTCTCCTTGAGCAAATCCAATCATCTTTCTCTCTCCTGATGATTCTTGGTAGACTCTAGGTGCCCTAACACCTCATTCCAACCTTCATCCATCTCTTTCAACCACTCTCACACCCTCAAAATAGTGAAAACTGCTCTCGCTCTCCTCCTGTAGGCCTCCTATAGAACGTTGTTTTTCCTCCTGTAGATTTCCTGTGTCCTATTGTAGATTTTCCTGTATGCTTTCTTTTGAAGGCTGAGTGTGGGAAAAGCCTCCATAAGGCCACCTGAGACCTCCTAGGACCCATCCACACCATCCTACATCCTCTCAAGTCTCAAAACTGCCCTTCAACACCACCTAATCGTTTACACATTCACACACAATAAATTATATGCATGTCAAATTCACATAAAAATCCAAAAAGATGTTTTTTGCTTATTTACTTCCAGAAATAGATTAGTTAGATGTTGTTTACTTCCTTCAGTAGGTGATGGCATTCCTTTCATGGTTTTCATAGTGCTTTCTGCAAAAGCTGGATTAGTTGGTTAATTTCGGTTTACTAGTTTTGCTTTACATTTCAAACTTTCTTCTTTTTGCAGTTAGAATAGTATCTGTAGAGTAGTCTTTATCTCCTTTCATCACATATAGAGCTTCTTCTGGAATCCATAGAAGTTGGCTTGAGCTCCTAGTGATCTTGCGCCGACTTACCAAGTGACAACCTGCAATAAGAACTAGTACTTGTGCATACATCACCGTCGCTTCCAAGTTTGTTATGAACTACTGGGTTGATAAGAGTAAAGTAGGCAGCCCAGGAGTTACAGCATTATTGTTGCAATACTGGTGCTCACCATCTTTTTGGCACCATTGCCGGGGAAGCATCAGAGTATTCTGTGATTACTTCTTTCTTCTATTTTCTATTGCAACATTCTGCTAATAGTTTATTTCATCAAAAGTAGACTAGTCATTTCCTTTCCTTTCAAGTTTTTTATTTCCTTACTTTCCTTTTCAATTCTGCAAATTTCATTTCAGCAAGAGTAGACTAGTCATTTCCTTTCCTTTCAAGTTCTGCATTTCCTTGCTTTCCTCTTCAATTCTGCAAATTTCATTTCAACAAGTTCATTTCAGTTAGTTGCAATTTGTTTTGTTCAATCAATTTCAGTTTTGCAAGTACTATCAGTGTGGGGAAAAAAGAAACAAAAACCAACCAAACAGATTTCCTTTCATGCCTTGTAGGAATAGAGATAACTCAGGAAAAAAATTTCCCAACTCCCCCACTGCTTCACACAGCCAACCTTCTCTCTTCTTCAGTGGCTCCGATCAAGAAGAACCCTTAGGTGAACAACCAGACATATTTGAAGAACCTATAGGGGAAGAAGAAGAAGAAAACATTCCTTTGGAGCTAATGGCTGAACACAGAAATTCTAGGGGGAATGGAGAGAGAATATAAGGTACTATTTCCATTCAAGAGAGAAATGGGGACACCAAAATGAGGAATATAAGCCCTTTCGCCCTACCTCATTTCCATGGTTTGACTACAGAAGATCTTGACACCTTTTTGTTTGAGTTTTTTGTTATCTGTCGAACCTATGACTATGCAAAGGATGAGCAAAAGTTGAAACTGTTCCCTTCTACTCTCAAGGATGCAACACTACCCTGGTTCATGGGATTACCTGGAAATAGCATCACAACTTGGGCTCAGATGTAGCAAGCCTTTAACAACAAGTATTGAGACTATTGTAGGTCAAAAGATACTAAAGAAGAAATTTTTTGAATGACTATAGGAAGCAATGAGTCCCTGGAAGATTATGAAGAGAGGTTCCAACTTAGTTACAAAAGGGTCGGGTGTACACTTGACCCTGAGTCTCTGAAGCTGGTTCTGCTTAGCAGAACTCGAGAAGATATTTTAGACACCCTCCATCTACTAGCCAGGGGAGACATCTACCAACTATCCTATGAGGACATAAATACTATTTTTAGAAACCATTCTAGAGCAGCCAGAAATAAAGGTAGGGGGAGTCAACCCATAGCCAATACCTCTCCCTCTAACTCGTCCATTAAAGGAGAAATTGGAAATATGCTGGAAGACTTCAAGAGTAAGATGTTGCAGAATCTTGCCATGCAAATGGATACCTTACATATCAAAAGGAAACAAGAGGAAGCAGAGAGGGCTTTGGCCATTTTTTGCCCTAGATGCACCAGGAGGCATCCTAGGAATGAATGCCCATTGAACTCTATAGAGGTTTGTTCAGTCTGTGAAGAAAATCATTCTACAAACAAGTGCCCTTCCTTACTCGGACTTAAAGCTATATATCAAGGGGTTGTGGGAGTCACTAAATAGCTCTATTACATAAACCAAAGGAGGTCGCATGGACCTACACCATATCAGCAGGGGATGCAAAGGACATCTCAGGCTTACTAAAACCCCAACCAAGTCACTTCCATACCTTCTTGGAGTCCCCCTGCTCATCCTTTCTGGTCCACACCTCCTCCTTGGTCCTTCACATCTCCACATCATGCCCAACTCACCACCCATTCATTTCAATCCTATGCTCAGCTGCAGCCTCAGTGGAATGCATCTCATCAGGGGTGGAGGCCCCAATACAACTCTCCTCCCACTCTTTTGCCTCCACCACCTACCCAACCACAACCGTTACCTCCTACTCCACCAAAGCAATCCCAAATGCCTGCCCAGCCAAATCCGAACCCGAACAACAGACAGGCTAAGCAAGTGTATAGTGGGGAACCATCATGCCCGACTTATGTTGTGGAGATTCAGGAAATTAACTTGCGATCTGGGAAAGTTCTCCCAGATAGCTAGCCTCCACCCAGGGAGATCGAGGAAGATAAAGAGGAAAGTGAACCTAAAGCAAATCCACCCTTTCCTAAGAGACTATCTGCAACAGTCCAGCCTACCCCAGAAGAAACTGAACTCTTGGGAGAATTGAAACATTTATGTGTGAAGATACCACTTCTCCAAGCCATAAAAGATGCGCCTATCTACAATAGGTTGATCAAAGAGAAGTTCTTTAGGCATCCAGGAAGGCGCAAGAGAGATGCCCCAACCATCAATGTCATAGGGCAACTGTCCGACCTGATGTTAGGGTAGGTAATTTGTCCAGAATATCTGGACCCTGGAAGCCTAGTAGTTGATGTCCACATCAATGGCACCGTGATCCCACACACCTTGATTGATCTAGGAGCTTCCATTAATGTGGTGACAAAGGACACAATGCTCAAACTCAACCTCTAGGGCTCCTTAAGGAAGACCACGATCATGCTATAGCTTGCAGACCACTCCATCGTGACCCCTGAGGGGATTGTGGAAGATGTGATGGTCTCCATTGATTCTTGGGAGTACCCTGTTGATTTCTTAGTTCTCCAGCCAAAGGCAAAGCTCACTAGGTATCCTCTCATTCTAGGAAGACCCTCGTTGGCTACTGTCGATGCCTACATCAACTGTCGAGCTGGGAACATGACCATAAAGAATGGGCATATGCCCAAGTAGTTAATCCTATATCCTCCTACCCAACCCTTGCTAAAACACAATCTACCTCTCTGGTTGGAGGAGGAAGATGAGGATGAAGTCTATTCTGCACCACTTTGTGCATTAGAAATCGCCATGGAGGGGAAACCACAAGATGAGGATGGTATGATTGAAATTCTGATTCAGAATCCACCTCCCAGTGTATCGCCATTACAAGACATAGTAAGAGAAACCCAAAACAACCCCTCAACTGATCTCTGTGCAGCCAACTCCACTCCTCTTCGTGTTAAGAATATAAAGTTCGGCCTAGAAAGAACCTTGAAAATCAATCCATCCCTACTTCCCAGGAGAAAGAACTGTGTAGCCTGCTGAGAAAATGCCTAGATACCTTCGCTTGGAGTTATAAGGAGATGAAGGGAGTGCACCCTTCAGTATGCACTTATCATATATACATCAAGGAGGATTGCAAGCCAGTAAGATAGCCTCAAAGGAGGATGAATCCAGCACTTAAAGAAATTGTTAAGGAAGAACTGTAGAAATTGCTTGATGCAGGATTCATCTATCCCATCTCTAACAGTGAATGGGTCTCTCCTTTGGTGCTAGTGCCAAAGAAAAATGGTAAGTGGAGAATCTATGTCGACCATTTTCCTTTACCTTTCATAGATCAAGTGTTATACGGTCTGGTAGGGAAAAGTTTTTCTCTTTCCTAGATGGGTTTAGCGAGTACAATCAGATTCAAATCAGCCCGGAAGACCAAGATAAGACCACTTTCACTTGTCCTTGGGGTACCTTTGCATATTGGGTCCTTCCTTTTGGCTTTTGTAATGCTCCAGCCACTTTCCAAAGAGCAGTACTGAGCATATTTTCTGAATTAGTTCATGATGCAGTAGAGATATACATGGATGACTTTACTCCTTATGGCTCTGACTTTCAGGAAGCTTTATCTAACCTAGGAAAAGTTCTAGACAATTGTATTGAGATGAACCAGTCCCTCAGTCTGGAAAAATTTGAATTCTTGATGACTAAAGGGACTGTGCTAGGTCATGCAATATCTCAGCAAGGACTGCAGGTGGACCCCAATAAAATTGCCATCATCGAAAGGGTCCCACCTCCGCAAAAGGTGAGAGATGTCAAAAGCTTCCTAGGCTTAGCTGGGTATTACAAGAGATTCATTAAAGATTTCAGCAAGCTGGCCTCTCCTTTGTTTGGACTCTTAGGTTAAAGATGTCGAATTCACATGGTCGGAAAACTGTCAAGAAGCCCTAGATACCTTGAAGAGAAAGTTCGTGACTGCCCCAATTTTGAGAGGTCCAAACTGGGTCGTACCTTTCCACATTCACACAGATGCCTCGAACAAAGCAATAGGAGCAGCTTTGGGACAAATTGATGAAAATTTGCCTTATGCCATATACTTTACAGGCAAAAACTTGTCAAAGGCAGAGTTAAACTATACTGCGACTGAGAAGGAACTCCTAGCTGTCATGCATTCCTTAAACAAATTCAGACATTATATCACAGGCTATCAAACTTTTGTGCACACTAATCATACTACAATTAGATATTTAATGACCAAACCGAATGTAAATGCTGGTATTATTAGATGGTTGCTTTTACTGCAGCAGTTTGACTTGACCATTATTGATAATCCTGGAAAAGAAAATGTTGTTGTTGACTTTTTGTCTAGAGTAAATTTGCCCACATGTGAAGAAGAAATGGTGGATGACCAAATGCCAGATGAACATCTATTTTCTATCTCAGTACTCTCTCCATGGTTTGATGATATAGCAAACTACTTGGTTTCAGCACAGTTCCCACCACACCTGTTCTCAAAAGAGAAGAGCAAGATAGTAAGGAAAAGCGCCCCTTTCACCTAGATTGGGGGAATCTCTTCAAACTTGGCCCAGACTAGATCTTGAGAAGATGTGTCAGGGAGGAGGAAGTCTTTGCCATCCTCCTGACCTATCATGACGGGCCTTGTGGAGGTCATTTTGCAGCAAAAAGAACTACCTTCAAGATACTGCAATGTTTTTGGGAAATCTAGTGTCCACTCGGAGCTGCTAGTCCCATTAAGACTGGTAGCTGTCTTAGAAACAAACAAACTAAAACTACTTTCGTGTTCCTTTATGAGAAGTAGATAAGAGGGGAACAAAGAACACCAACCTCAATCTTGCGCTTGGTTCCTCTCCCTTCTAATATATCTTCGTCGCTCCTTCCTCGTCTACCCAGCTTCAAAGAGCACCTGTGGAATCAAAGTATCATAATACTATCGAAGAACAGAGATATACAATCATAAGCAATACAGGACCAAATATGTATTGACCACCCAAATGCATATATCATCAAACATACAAGAATGTGGAGGAAAACTTGAATAGATTTATTAATATCAAGAATAGCAAAGAGGATTACAACCAATTGTTCTGACCCAGTGTCATCCTCTCAGCATGAAAGCCCTTCTTCACCTCATGAAAGCTTAGTTCACCCACAATATGATGTTGACTAGGAACAACAACACTTCCTTACAAGATACAAGATTCCAGCCTCGGATCTCTGGATGAGGGATCCATATATAATGATTGCAGGGGGGGAGTCAGCTTCGGGATTTGATTAAGTGGCCTCTCTCTGATAGTTCTTGATTCACTTGGAGATTGATGATCTCTTACTCATCCTTGGGCAAATTCAGAGAGGCAAGTGTCACAGGAGAAGTTTCTGGAAGATTCCATGATCATCCACCTTGCAAACTGTCTCTGCTATTTGTCCACTCTCACCCATCGCACCCTATAGAAGGGCTTTCCAGTATGCATCACACCCTTTACACTGAGCAGGTGAGATGCATCGCACCCTCTACACTAGGCATTCTGTATGGTCCAATTTTGACCAGTTTTGAGCAGTTTTCTGTGGAGAACTTCTGGGAGATGATGTAATCAGCTGACCTTGTTCCTTTAGGGCATGAAGCAACACTTTTAGGGACTTAGGAGCCCTTGGTTGATCAGGGGCTCATGTCCCAAGTGTCGAAAAATGCTCAAAATTGAAAATTCTCAAAAATGTCTCGAACCTAAATGATCAGATAGAGCTCGTTCTCCCAATTTCGGCGCTGCAAACGGTTCGAAAAATGGTCGTCGTATGTGAAAGTTATGGCAAAAACAAAATTGCCCAATGACCCTTAATTTTTTGAATTTTAAAAAAAAAATTAAAAAAAGAATATTCCATGGAATATTCCTTGGGGATGGACCAATCAGAGGCTGCCACGTGGCAATCCCGGAGGCTGCCACGTGGCCCCAAGCTGACGTAAGCAGGGATGGATGGGCGTGTTTAAAATTTTGTTCATGGGGTGATTCGAACCCCCAACCTTTCATATAACAACCATATAACTTACCATTATACCATGGGCGTGGACTTATGAAAAGGGTGGAGTAAAAGCTTTATAAAGTTTAAATTTCATTTTGGCGGGGGCCCAAGGGGGCTAGCCCCCATACACGTGACATCCACATGGAACCAGGGGCTCTAAACCTGTAACTGCCAGCACAAACTCCGATAAAAACCACTTGCCCGAGATTGTTGGACACATGCACGAAGTTAGCGGAGAAACTGACAGTTTAGTTGGCGGCACATTTGGCGGAGGGCGCCAAAATTGGCGAGCCCGCCATATTTGGCGGCCCTAACTGGCCTTCTACAGTTAATTAACTGTAGTTTTTCTAGGGGAAGGCTAGAGAAACTTTAATGAGCCATAACTTGGGCTAGGAAAGTCCGTTTTGGATGAATTTTTATTTTTATTTTGGGTATTTTGGAGCCGTGAAAGTTCTAGGAGCCACTAGGGCCCAATATTGTGAGAACTGTTTCAGGTTGCAGGTATCCATTGGAGGTGAACCAACAGTCAATCCTGAAGGATTCATGTGTTCTAAATCCGATTTTACAGTCCATTTCACCTGTAGAGACTTCTATTCAGCTGTAATTTCATTTTGAGCATTTAATCAAAACGAGGGCTAACCCATTTGGGAGCCTTGGACCCAGCAGACGTAGCCCAGGAGGGGTGAACTGCTTCATCAACTTCTTTTGCATATGTGGTTGATTTATTTTGCAGAACAAATTCATTTTGATGTGTTAAACAGTCAAAAGAAATATTTCTGCTATGCTTGAATGGTTCATGAACAGCTGAAAACTTCATTGGTTTCTTTACTGCAAGACATTAAACATGTTTAATACTGAATTGAATACCTT
>APFE030275396.1:0-48738 GCA_000404065.3 Pinus taeda
ACATCAAGCTACCGACTGCACTTGCATATGGAACACAGGACATGTCCTCTTCCTCTTCTTGTGTCTTGGGACACTATTCAGCAGATAACCTCACACCTACAGGAATAGGAACCTTCACGGTTTACTATCCTGCATATTAAAGCTCTGCAATATTGTCTTGACATACTTCCTCTGGTTTAACCAGAGCTTCCTCTTTGCCCGATCTCTTTTAATTTCCATGCCCAAAATATAGTTTGCAGCACCGAGATCTTTCATGTCGAATTTGGAGGACAATTGGGTCTTCAATCCTGGATAATTTCTTTGTCATTTCCAACCAGCAACATATCATCCACATACAAGACCAGATAAATAACATGGTCACCAATTAATTTAAAATACACACAGTGATATGCTTTGCTTTTGGTGAAGCCAAGTCCCCATATAAATGTCTCAAATTTCTGATACCACATCCTTGGCGATTGTTTTAACCCATACAAAGACTTCTTTAACTTGCATACCAGTTCTTTCTTACCCTTCACTGCAAAACATTCAGGTTGCTTCATGTAGATCTCCTCTTCCAGATCCCCGTGAAGAAATGATGTCTTCACATCCATCTATTCTACCTCAAAATTAGAAGCAACAACAACAGATAAAAGTAATCTAATAGAAGCTACCTTGGCAACAGGAGAAAAAATATCACCAAAATCAATTCCCGGCACCTAGGAATAACCTTTTGCTACAAACCAAGCTTTGTATTTCTCCACCTTTCCTTCTACATTTGTCTTCTTCTTGAACACCCATTTGTTTCAAATGGGCTTCCTTCCAGCCAGCAACTCCACCAGATCCCAAGCCTCATTTTTGTGCAAAGATGCCATTTCATCAACCATGATCTCTTTCCATAGTTTTCCACCCTTTGAATCTATTTCTTCCTTCACAGTTCTGGGATCATCGTCAGTAATAGATAAAGAAAAATTTGAATAGAAAGAATATGGACTATACCTCTCTGGCTGCCTTCTTTCTCGAACTGATCTTCTCATACCCATAGTTTGTGGCTCTTCATCTTCTGATTCCTATACTACTATAGAGTCTGATTCTTCCTCCTTAAGCTCAAACTCTATCGTCTCAGGTTCCTTCAGTTGGACTTCATGTTTAATAACATCTTTCACCCCTCTAAACACCACAACTCGGTTGTACACAGCCTTCCTTGATACTAGGTTCCAAAGCTTATAACAGTTTAAACCATCCTTATACCCAATAAAGATGCACTTTTCGGATTTACTCTCCAACTTGGCTCTTTTTTCCTTTGGTGCATGTACATATACATCACATCCAAATACCCTTAGATGTGAAAGAGAGGGTTTCTTACCAGTCCATACCTCTTGTGGAGTCTTATCCTCCAACACTGATGAAGGTGATTTATTGACCAGGTAACATGCTGTCTCCACCGCCTTTGCCCAAAATTCCTGTCCTAACCCGGCACCACTGAGCATGCTTCTTGCCCTTTCCATCAAAGTCTTGTTCATTGTTTCTGCAACCCCATTTTACTGAGGTGTATATGGAATATTCTTCTACCGTGCTATACCAGGCTTCTTACAGAATTCTTCAAATTCCTTACTGCAAAACTCTCCATCGTTATCTGTCCTCAGCACCTTTATCTTCTTCTCTATCTGGTTTTCCACCAGAGCCTTAAAGTCTTTAAACCTGTCAAAGACTTCAGATTTCTTCTTAAGCAAATATATCCATGTATTCCTTGAGAAGTCATCTCTAAATGATACATAGTACACAGACTTACCTAGTGATGGAGCATTCATAGGTCGAAACACATCACTGTGCACAAGCTCTAATATATGTTTCGCCCTCTTACCACCAAAGGGGAAACTCACTCGATTCTTCTTCCCATATACACAATTTTCACAAAAATCAAAATTTAGAGAGCAATTATGCATACCTTATACCATACCTTTACCATGAAGCATTTGAAGGCCCTTCTCTCCAATATTTCCAAGCCTTTGATGCCATAGCACGGTCTTCTCTCCAGAGACCACTAGATTTTCTACTCCACTTTCAGGAACCACATCACTATTGCAGCCATCAACAACAGTGCTACCTTGCAGCTTGTACAGAGTTCCAATCCAAACTCCCCGCATCAATACCAGTGCTCCCCGAACCATTTTGCAGGTATCCTTCTTGAACACTGTTTTTACACTTACATCTTCCAACTTTTCTTACAGAAATCAAATTTCTCGCCAATGCAGGAATATGTAGAACACTCAGAAGTGTTCTAACCCTTCCACCTTGCAACTTCAAATTTACTTTTCCATGACCAATGATTCTAGCCTTCCTATCATCCCCTAAGAAGACATCACCTCCATCGTATTTCTCATACTCGCAGAACCACTCTCTATGGGGAGTGAAGTGAAAGGATGCACCTGAGTCAATCAACCATGCCTCATGATCTACATGTGTACTTGAAGAAGCCAAGTACACATCCCGACCTTCATCTAAGGTGGTTTTCACCTCTGCAGAAGGAGCATCATCAGATCCCTTTCCTTTATCAGGAGATTTAGATTTACACTCCCTTCTGCAGTGCCCTTCCTTTCCGCATTTCCAGCACACCACCTTTGTAGTTTTTCCTGGAGATTTAGATCTCCCTCTAGATTTAGATCTCCCACTCGATGACTTATTTTTGTTTCTGTTCTGGGGCCATCCTCGTACAGACAAGGCATCACCATTCTGGTTGTCCATATTTTTCCATCTCATCTCATCCGTCAGCAAGGCTGAGACTATTTCATCAAACTGCAAAGTAGTTGCATTGCTACCTATTGCAATAACCAGACTATCCCATGAATCTGGTAGAGAACACAACAGACTGATGCACTTATCCTCATCTAAAATTTTAATTTCAATAGATGATAACTGACTTACCATAGTGTTAAACGCATTCAGATTCTCTGTCACTGAGTCTCCATATTTCATCCTCAAGTTATACAGCTTTTTCCGCAGGAATAGTTTATTCACCAGAGACTTAGATTGGTAGAAAGTCCCTAACTTGTCCCACAGAGGCTTCACCGTAGCTTCCCCTGATACATTCAACAATACTGAATCTGAGGCACACAATCGTATTGTGCTCTTTGCCTTCCGATCCAGCTTCTTCCATTCTTCATCTGTCACTCTTGTTGATTTAGTACCCGGATCTACTGCGATCCACTGATCTTTATACACCAACAGATCCTCCATCTTGAGTTTCCACAACTCAAAACTCTGACCATTGAACTTCTCAATCTCTATCTTTCCGCTGCTTTCCATCTTCTTTCACCACCAGAATCGATCTCGTAGATCTCCCACTGAACAGGGTCTACCACAGGCTCGAGCGAAACCCCTCAGCAACAAAGGCGTCCCCATGAAGCCAAAACAACTCTGATACCAAATGTAGGTTTTAACCCCGTACAAAAATTACCTGCATACGAATTCTAAATCATAGGAAAAATAAAAATGCGACAGCATAACACATAAAACCCGTATACACAGAGATTTCCCACTGGACCCCCAAACCGGGACTACCAGCTTGATTTTTCATTATGTTCCTTTCAATGTTACAATACATATTTATACATGCCGAAGCATCCAATACCATGGACCGAAAAACCATCGCGTCCAAAAAACATGTGCGAAAATCATGCACAAAACCATAGGTGGGTCCGCCCCAACCTAACATAGGGTCCAAAACCAAAATTTTCCGGGGCGCTGCCCCGGACCCCATAAAGTGGGGTTACGAGTACCCCTCAAACCCCGCGTTAACTATGTGGAAAGAATATAACACAACCCAACATTAAATTTTTTTGATGGGCATCACTTGATCCATAGTCTAGATGATGATGGTCATATTTAATATGACAAGGGAGGGTTTGCAAATCACTTTGGAGATTAAATGCATGAGATTTTTTATTCCACGCCACTCCTTTTCCTCTTGTGAGGGTGACATATGTCACTTATTGAGCATGATGTCTTGGCACATAAATAATTTTGATGGCTTGTACATTATCCTTGAGAATTTCATGGAGTGTGGAACAACTATTATTCGTTGCCTCAAAATTTTAGGGCTTATTGAGCTCATTTGGAGGGTGACATGACACTAATAGAGAATTTATTCCCAAATGTGTGGTCTTTTATTGAAATTTTGTCTCTTTTTTTTTAGCTAGAAGGTTGGATTGTAACCTTTTTCTTATGGAACATGATGAGCCTCATCATTGGGTAATTATATGGGCCTTAATTTACCTACTAGCTTAGTCAAACCAACTCTTCTCACAACTTATTACATGTTTTGATTATATTGTTTTTAATGAGATGAGTTAACGTGAGATATTATGCCTAGTGAACTAATATGCATTGAATGCAAGTTTGGAAGAGAAAATCAAGGAATTTTGGCAAGACTAAGGTTTGAAACTCGAATGGGACAAGGGAGAGAGATTGTAGGAGGTAAATCCTCCTCATCTACTCCTCCCCCATTCGAATATTGCTCCATTAATCCCACCAACTTAGAGTGCAAGCAGCCAAGTAATGAAGATCAGAAGGTAGACAAGCAAGTGGTAGGTAAAGAGTTAGTTCATCTCGAGTTTGGGAGCCAAGCCTCCCTAAATTTAAGGAATTAATTGGGGACTTAAGTTGTATAAGTAGAGAGGCCTAGAGCCTCATTAGGATTTGATTTTTTTGTTGTAAAAACTCTAGTTATTTTCAAGCTCTAGACTTGTGGAAGACTTTGATGTAATTTTCCATTTTGGTAATAAGAATGAGATTTTTCTTGATCCAGCACTAAGTTAACTCAGAGGGCTAAAGTTCTTGGGTTAGGGCCCAACCCTAGCAGCAAAGGCTCCTCTTCTTGTATTTGTATGCTTAGCTTAGTTTCATAGATTCATGGTTAAATTGTCTTTAGAACCATTTCATTGCAAGTAGTGTAGATTTGATTAATTCTTTATTAGTTTGCTTCCATTTGTGCCTTACTCCAATAGCAAGTTAGAAGGGATAAAAGAAGCATCACAAAGTTGTTAGTAGGTGTCCTGACCTCACTTCTTCCTTCCGAGATCATGATTTGAGGAAAAAACCCTTATGCAGCCCCAAAAAGACAGATTTCCATTTCTTTCATAGGATTTAGAGTTTAATGTACTTGAACCAACATTTGATCAGTTTTGCAAGTGTAGGATTTCATTACAATCTCTTCTATCTTCATTCTTGTAGTATATCTCATCCATGATTGCATTTGATTCAGTAATTTCCTCATGCATAAGGTAGACAGTTAGTTCATTAAATTATGCTTTTCTAGCTCATGAGAATTCTTCTTGTTGACATGAATTTTTGGAAATTACACATGTTTGATGTAGAATATGTGCTTCAGAAGTAGAAAGAGATGTCATAGCAAGCAACTACCTTCCAACTTCATCCACCCATAGGCATTCCTTTTTTTCATCAAGACCTTCACCAATTTCATCATTTTACATAGAAATTCGCCCAAGCATGTTGAACAAATCCAACCATATCCTAAACTTGGTTTTGGGTTATGAGTGATCCTAGGCTTTGTATCACTCCATTCCACCCATCAACCACATTCCCTAAGCCTTCCATCACCTCCAACACCCATCATTTTTCTCTTGGCTATATCCTATAGAAATACAAGGAATCTTGTAGGTTTTTAGTACATCCTATAGGTTTTCCTGTAGTGGCCTGTTTTGAGGCCGAATTGAGGGAAAACCTCTAGGAATCCACCCAAGGTCACCCAAGGGCCTCCCAAACCTTCCAACTATCTCTTGAACCTTCCAGCCATCCACCAACATCCCTAAGCCACCTGCCACATCACCAAAATAGATTAGCTTGCACACTTGATTTTTTATGAAAAGCATAAAAAGTCAAAATAGGTTTATTATAGTCCTTTACATGCATAACAATGATGTTTGATGTTTTTAACTTCCATGCTTAGGACAGTAGCACTTTGTTCATGTTAATTTAGCATTATTGCAAAGCATAGCTCTTAGCAGTTAATTAGGAAATGGTGTGCCTTAGCATTGAATTTCAATCTTTTTTCATTATTACAGTAGATCAGCTCTCTCTTAGAGTAGATTTCTATTTCTTTCATCAAGGAACCAAGCTTCTTCTGAATCAAGGAACCGTTGTTGGGGAGGTGCCTGAGTAATATGTGATTACTGCTTTCTTTCTTCTATTTATTGTTTCTAATATTCCACCATTAGTTTCATTTATGCAAAAGTAATTTAGTTGCTTCCATTTTCATTCTATGTTCTCTGCTTTCCTTTCCATTTTGCAAGTAAGATTTCAATTCAACAATTAGTTTTTCATTCAGTTAGTAGTTTCATTCAATCTGCAATTTCAGTTATGCAAAGTACTTCCCAAAGTTTGAAAAAAAACACAAAATCAAACCAAAAACATCTCCTTTCATGCCTCATAGGAATAGGGATAACTTAGGGAAATTTTTGCCAAATACCCCCATTGCATCAAACAACCAACCTTCCCTCTTCTTCGGTGGCTATGAACTGGAGGAACCCTTAGGTGAGCAACCATACATATTTGAAGAACCTGCAGGGGAAGAAGAAGAAGAAGAAGGAGAACCCATTCCTACCAAGCCAATCGCTGAAAACATAAATCATAGAGGGAATAGAGATAGAGTTGAGGGTACCTTCCCCATCAGGGAAACCAATGGGGACACTAAGATGAAAAATATAAGCCCCTCTTCCATTCCTCATTTCCATGGCCTGACCATAGAAGATCCAGACACTTTCCTATTTGATTTTGTTGTTATATGTCAAACCTATGACTACACAAACAATGAGCAGAAGTTGAAACTATTTCCATCTACCCTCAAGGATGCAACTTTGCATTGGTTCATGGGTTTACCTGGGGATAATATCAAAACTTGGGCTTAGATGAAACAAGCCTTCAAAACCAAGTATCGAGACTAATGTAGGTCTAAATATACTAAAGAGGAAATTTTTAGGATGACCTTAGGTAATGATGAATCCCTAGAGGATTATGAAGAAAGATTCTAGCTTAGTTACAAAAGGGCTGGTGCACACTTGACCCTGAGTCACTGAAGCTGGTCCTATTTAGAGGAGTAAGGGAAGACCTTTTGGATACCCTACGCTTGTTATCATGAGGAGATATATACTAGTTACCCTATGAGGATATAAAGACTATCTTTAGAAACCATTCAAGGGCAGCTAGGAAAAAGGGTAGGGGAAGTCAACCTATGGTCTGTACATCCTCTTCCAATTCATCCATCAAGGGTGAAATTGGAAACATGCTGGAAGATTTCAAGAGTGAGATGCTGCAAACCATTGCCTTACAGATGAACACTATGCACATTAGGAGAAAGTAGGAGGAAGCAGAGAGAGCCTTGGCCATTTTCTGTCCTAGATGCACCAGGAGGCACCCTCAGAATGAATGCCCATTGAATTCTATTGAAATTTGCTTAGTCTATGAAGAAAAACACTCCACAGATAAGTGCCCTTCTTTGCTTGGACTCAAAGTTGTATATCAAGGAGCTGAAGGGGTCACTGAGCACCTCTGCTACATAAACCAAAGGAGACCTCATGGGCCTAGGCCATACCAACAGGGCATGCAAAGGTCATCCCATGCATATTACAACCCCAACTAGACCACATCCATACCTTCTTAGGGACCCCCTGTTCATCCTTCCTGGTTTACACCTCCTCCTTGGTCCTTTTCATATCAGTATCATTCCCATCCAGTCATCCAGTCATTTCAACCATATGCTCCGTGACAACCTCAGTGGAATGCACTGCCCCAGGGGTGCAGGCCCCAATACAACAATGTTCCTGCTTTATTGCCTTCACCACCTACCCAACCACAATTGTTACACTTTTCTCCACCTAAACAACCCCAGATGCCTGTCTAGCCAAATCTGAACCCAAGCAACAGACGGGCACATACAGTGGGGAGACATCATATCCAACTTATGTTGTGGAGATCCATGAAATTAACCTGAGATTTGGGAGATTTCTCCCGGATAACCAACCTCCACCTCCACCTAGGGAGGTTGAAGAAGAAATAGAGGAAAGAATTCTTAAAGTAAATCCACCCTTTCCTGAGAGATTAACTCAACCACTCCAGCCTACCCCAGAAGAGACTGAACTTCTAGGAGAATTGAAAAACCTATGTGTCAAGATTCCACTTCTCCAAGCCATTAAAGATGTACCTATTTACAACAAGTTGATTAAGGAGAGGTGATTCAAGCATCCAGGGAGGCAAATAAGAGATGCCCTTACTATTAATGTCATTGGACAGTTGCCCAACTTAATGTTGGGGCAGACAATCTGTCCAAAGTATTTTGACCTTGGGAGCCTATAGTAGATGTGCACATCAATGGCACCATTGTCCCACACACTTTGATTGATCTTGGGGCTGCCATTAATGTGATGACCAAGGACACCATGCTCAAGCTCAACCTCTAAGGTTCATTGAGAAAGACCACAACAATCCTACAACTTGCAGATCGCTCCAAAGTGACCCCTAAGGGGATTGTGGAGGATGTGATGGTCTCCATTGACTTTTGGGAGTACCTTTCGGATTTCCTAGTTCTCCCGCATAACAGTTTTGGGTTTGATAGCATAGAAGTTAGGATAAAAATATTGTAAACCTCCGAAATATGCAGAGTGTGAAATGTAAAAAGTCGAGTCAAAGGGTTGTCTTCCCAAGAAATAATATAGACTAATAGGAAGTAAGTCAGTTCATAGACCATAGGAAGGTATAAATAGAGCATGGCTCTATGGGGAGAAGGCAATTCTTTTCATAGGCATGGTCTTGGATCTGAATTGTAATGGGCTTTTGAGGAGAAGAGTCTGGAAGCGTCTGTAAGTCCGAGTCGAGGGTATTGGGGAAGGGATAAAGGATATGTAGCTAAGTGCGAAGAGGCCTAGAAGAGTCCGCAATTGTGTGCGCGGACCCCTGTAGCTGAGTACACATGACAGATCTGGATGTAATGGTGTTTAAGTGGAAATAAAGATAAGTTACTTCTGTGTTAAACCTGAATTATCATGAATCTGGATTTTTGTATGGCTAAAGTAATTGTTTGATCTATGCACATATGCTTATGTTATGAATGTATGTGAATCTGAATCCATTCTAAATGCGTGAACTGGTTAATTCTGATAAATGTTTGCTTAAATAACGCAATAATTAGATTGAATACATAAACAATGCAATAATAAGTAATAAGGATTATTTCGAGTCAGATCTGTGCGAAACAAAGCAGTGCGAAGCTGCAGGACGGCATGTGAACCTTCCAAACCACATCTAGACATCCCAAGGGTGTGGAAAATTGGTTCTAGAACTCTCCCCTGCTACCTCGGGTGAGACCTTAATCCACGCTCCATGGGTGGGTTGTTGCCGAAAGGGCCAGTAGATGCGGGATTTGTTTGGCTAAATAATTTTTCCGAACCTGGGTCAGGCCCATATAAGCCAACAAATGGTTCTGTTACCGAGACCGGGATCTGCCTAAGGGGTGTCTAATGTTAGAACACTGGAACCCTACAAAGAAAGAGATTGAAGAGTGGTGGGATCTGAAACTCCACGAGTTCGCAGTTCAAGAAAACAGAAATCCGCGGATATCAGAGGAAGATTGGTTGGACCTCTATATATACACAGATATTCATGAAGTCTTCTTCGCAACATTTTTGGTAGAGTTGTATGAGTGGATCACGAGGCTAGCTAATAGTGTGGGAAGGTGTAGATTAGATCAGCCTATTGTGTGGACTTTGGAATTGGTGCACAGGCTAGAAGCCACCGAAGATAAAATCGCACGCGCCCTAGATCATTGGCTGGATCGAGTGATAGGAGGATTTATCACTAAGTTTGTAATAGATACAAATTTTATCTATAGTGAAGCAGAAAGGTGATTTCTTCAAGGACTACGGGGCAAGTATATCAAATCACTGAATACTTGGATTAAGATGCCATTGTGTGAAAAACAGATTATGCGCGTCTATTGATGTTTGGAGTAACGTGGAGCGGAAGAGGCTACTGCCGAATGAGAGGGATAGAAAACAGTCCTTTGGCTTCTATTTCACAGGAAAGTGAGGAGGAGCTTGTGAATTTCTCACCAAGAAGTGCAGTCCAGTTGATCAGGGAGCGCTTCCCATTGATACCACCTCTGTCCACGTCACCCCCCGTATCACCTACATCAAATCCGTCACTGACCCTGACCCCACCTCCAAAGGTCAGGATGGCGAGCGTAATCAAGCTGCCAATATTTAGGTGTGTAGGGGATAAGGAACCAGGACAATTCTGGTTTGTGATAAGGTTTGTATGGGACACCCAAGGCATAGCAGATGAGGACATAAAAAAGGCCACGCTAGTTAGTGCACTACAAGACCGCACGCTGGCAAGGTACATAAAATACTCGATCGATCATTCGAATGAGGGAATAGCAGCAATCCAGGATGTGCTAAACAAAGAGTTTGGCCGACCAAAATTAGAAACCTAGTCAGTTATTGGGTTTAAGGAGATTGCAATATTTCCAGGTGAAACTCTGTGGGATCTGGACTAGAGGTTAAAAAGCACTATCCGTGAAGCTAACATAACCTTGACAGATGTGCATCACTATGCATGGTTTGTGGCATCATTAACACCACATCTGAGGATGGCTCTATCACAACAAAAGATCTCAACCGAAGCTGAGGCACTAGAAACAACAATGAGGTTGCACGAAACCCCAATACTGGATCCAGGGTTGGGAGTTCAGAAAATCCACGCGCAACTTCAAAACATGAGTTTAGAAATGCAAAGCTTGAAGCAAGAAAGCATGCCCCGACTAGAGGCACATGCGGAGGTAGGTTGTATTAAATGCAAGGGCCAAGGGCATGATAAGGACCAGTGCCCTTTCTTCACAAACTATCTGGCAGGGGGAGGCCTGATGCCATTAAAACTAGAGGTACAAATAGGACCAAGTGTCGCACCTACGCTCTGGAGCGTGATTTGTCAAGTGGGTGGAAAACATGCAACAGGTAACTGCCACCTATTACAAAAGTATACCCAGACCCTGTAGCAACTGTATTGCAACTTTTGTCGATCAGTAGGACACGATGAGCGAATGTGTCGAAGTTATGAATTAATGATGGAAAGAACCCCAACTTACCAAATATAGACTGAAGGGCGAGGAGGATTTCTAGGGCATGGCCGAGGAAGAGGAATGAGGCCCAGACGGGGCCGCGGATAGCTGATCTATTATAACTGTGAAGGGCCAGGACACTACGCTTGCGACTGCACTAACCTGATCAGGATCTTATGCCCCTATTGTGAGCATTTTGATCATGAAATGGTAGATTGTCCAATGTTAATTGCCCAAATGCGTGAGAAGGGAGTGTTACAACCAACCACAACCTAGAATGTGCAGATGATGAGGTCCAAACCCCGCAAGGAAGAGCCCAAGGTAAACATGGTACTGAGAAGTGGCATGGCCACAGGAGCAGATAAAAAGAACTTAAGTGAGGTAGACATAGGGGTTGGTAAGGAGACATATTTGGAAGCTAAGGAGAGCTTCGTGGAGATCTCTACCCTAGGTAGCAAGGATCAGCATGAGCTAGACAAGGATCCCTCAATGATAACTACCTTTTTAGAGACATGTATAAAATTGCTTCGTGAAAACAGGGAAGTTAAAGGCATATAGGAATTGATAAATAGATGCACAGGATGGAGTGAACCTCACGTAGTTCAAACGTTGGGGAGACATGCATCGTGGACTGGGCGGGACATGCGACTAACAACGCAGATCGACAATTATGAGATGGATCAGGTCATTCTAGATCTAGGCTCAGATGCCAACGTACTACCTAAAAAAACATGGGAGGACATGGGTAAGCCTACGCTACAATGGTCCCCTATCCAATTGCAGATGGAAAACTAGCAGAAGTTCCTGCCCATGGGAAGGCTGCAATGAATTATGGTGGATATTGACAGCGCAAGTACTAGGATAGACTTTGAAGTAACTGAAATCATGGATGAAAGTACACCTTATCCTGCGTTTTTAGGAATAGACTGGGCCACTGACATGAATGGGGTTATTAATTTAAAGAAGTGGACAATGATATTTGAAACAAAGTCACTCTGCGTAGTCGTTCCTCTAGATCCGGCTAAAGGACCACGCTATATTGAACCTGTGCACCACGAAGAAAGCGACGACGGATCAGCGGTATCTACAGAATGGCTGCACAAAGGCAAGACTAGGCTAATCCAATGAAGGATAGAAGAATATCACGAGGCTATGTAGAGCCTTGCACCACTGACTCAAATGAAGAAGACAAGTGGTGGCATAATAGGTTGAACGGAGTGACCACACTACATTGCAATATGGTGACCCAATCTTTGTATTGCGTAAGGGTCCAGGATCATGAATTGCCGACATATGATGGGCTGACAAGAATAGATGAATTCTTGACCAAATTTGAAATCACAATACTAGAGCGCCAATGGTTTGATGTGTTGAGGTGGGCGTTGCACGCAACGCCTGCACGATGGTGGGGCACACATGAAGGGACTTTCGAGGATTGGTGCGGCTGTAGGCGCATGATGAAGATCAGATTTGGAAAGACAGAACTACGCATAATGGAGAAATATGATGGACGTGATGACCCACGCATGCACCTTACCAGATGGATCAAAGCCTACATAGAGGAACCTCAACCAGAATGGGTGCACTTATTTTATCACACCCTGGATGTTATTCCCAGAAACTGATATACTGAAGTAGAGCTCCAGCATGACAAGGGCGAGTGAGATATCTTGCGTGAAGGGTTTTTGTTGACATTCCTCTTTGAAGATCAATGGATGGATCTCGTGGATGACGTGTTACAATTGGTAAAGGCCGCCATCTTCAAGACGCCACTGGAACCATAAGAACTGTGCAACCCGACTGGTCGTGACAGTTGAGCTAGGCTCTCGAATGCTATAATATCTAGATAGAAGATGATGAGCACAATATGCGAAACATCAATATTCCTGAATCAGAGGGGAGCCATGCGGTGCATGGGCCTGAAATCGAAGATCCAGATATCACGCCACCGTTTAAAACAAAACAAGTCAATATTGGAACAGAAGAAGAGTCGAAGTATGCAACACTTGGGGACTATTGGGACAATGCCACAGTGGAGAAGGTTGTCGAATTGCTTCGGGAATATCGAGATTTATTCCTAACAAAAATCATGGAGCTCAAAGGGATCCTAGGAGACCTGGGAATAATGAAGATAACATTGAAGCCAGACATGAAACCAGTTAAGCAGTGACCTTATCGATTGAATCCAAAATATAAAGCAAAGGTCTACGAAGAGATGGACAAGATGCTAATAGCTAGAATCATTGAACCAGTTGAGGAGTCCAACTAGGTAAGTCTGATGGTTGTGCAAGAGAAGAAACAGAAGGGTGAGATTCACATCTGCATGGATATTAAGAAGCTCAATGATTCCTGTGTTAACAATTCGTTTGCAACACCGTTTACAGATGAGGTACTGGAAAATGTGGGGGGGTAGGAATCCTACTCCTTCACGGATGGATTCTCAGGATACCACCAGATCAAGATTGTGCCAGAAAACAGAAGCAAAACAATGTTCGCCACTGAATGGGGTTGCTTTCAGTACACGGTGATGCCCTTTGAACTGAAGAATGCGCTGACGATATTTTCACGAATCGTGGTAGTGGCTTTCAAGGAATTTATACACAAGTTCTTAGAAGTCTATCTTGATGACTGGACCATGTCCAGACTAGTTAAGAAACACGTAGCGAGATTACGGTTAATGTTGGATACTTGTTGCCGACACCAGATTGCGCTAAACCTAAAGAAGTGTACTTTCCTTGTCCCATTCACGAACCTATTGGGCCATGTGGTCTATAAGCAGGGCGTGATGGTGGCTCCAGCAAAGAACCCTGCCATACTCAATCTGCAAGCACTGCGAAGTGTCAAACAACTACGCGCCACATTGGGACACACAGGCTATTATAGGCAGTTCATCAAAATCTACGCCTAGATCACGGCTGCAATGGAACAGTTGTTGGAGAAGGATGCTACGTATTGCTGGAATGAGGAATGCAACAAAAGTATGGAGACGCTTAAGGAGAAGATGGCATCTGACCCTATATTGGTCTTTCTGAAATGGGACGTCGAATTTCATGTGCATGTCGACGCATCATGTATCGCATTGGGGGTGGTACTTAATCAACCAGGAGCGGAGGGAATCGACCATACAATTTCATTCGCAAGTCGTCAGTTGTCAAAAGCTAAGAAGAATTACTCCACTACTAAGCAAGAGGGATTAGCATACGCACTTCAAAAATTCCGCCACTATCTGCTTGGAGGGCACTTTAAGATGTATATCGACCACTCTGTGTTAAAATACCTAGCGAATAAGCCTGTGTTGGGGGGGCACATTTGCAGATGGTTGCTTCTATTTCAAGAATATGACTTCGAGGTCGTCGTAAAGCTGGGACATCTAAATGCAGGTCTTGATCACCTGTCATGAATCGAGACCGGCAAAGAACCCACATATTTAGAAGAAAGACTCCTAGATGCACAGTTATATGCAGTGTGCATAGCAGATAGCCATTTTGAGGATATAATCCATTTTTTAACTATAGGAATTGCGTCGCATGGATATTCTATTCATCAGAAGAAGGGATTAGTGATCCGCACAACGGAATTCACCGTGATTGTAGGACACCTCTACAAAATGGGCACTGATGAATATTAAGTAAGTATGTCCCGAAGTTTGAGCAAGGACAGATCCTGGTCGAAGCACATGGGGGGGTTGTTGGCAGAAATTATGCGGGTTGCACCACAACCCAAAAGATTCTTCGCGTAGGATTATGTTGGCCCACTCTGCATCAATATTTGAAAGCATACTGTCATGCCTGCGATGTATGTCAATAGACGGGGAAACCATTACGGAGAGATAAAATGCCACTCCAGCCACAGATGACACTATAGCCATTTGAGAAGTGGGAAATCAACTTTGTAGGACCTATTGAGCCATGAGGGAAGACAGGCGCGTGCTACATCATCACTGCGACAAAATATTTGACTCGATGGGCAGAGACACAACTGGTTACGGAATGCACGGCTGCAACTGTTGCGAAGTTTTTGTTTGAGAACCTACTGACAAGGTTTGGATGTCCCAAAATTCTCATGAGTGATAGGGGAATGCATTTTCTGAATGAAACGATCAGTGCACTCACTGAGGAATTCCAGATATATCACCAATAAAGTAAGCCATACCACCCGCAAGCAAATGGGACCGTTGAGGCATTCAACAAAATCTTGGAGACCGCGTTGACCAAGGTCTGTAATGCGCAGTGAAATGATTGGGACTTGTGCATCCCTGCTGTGCTATGGGCATACTAAACCGCATGCAAGAAGTTGACGGGGCAGACACCTTTTCAGTTAGTCTATGGCAAAGAGGTCGTTATGCCTATGGAATATATTGTGCCTAGTCTGTGGATTATGGAAATAATAGGAATGGCTGATTGTGGGGCTTTGGAGGAATGACTCACGCAGCTAGAAGAATTGGAGGAGGAATGGTTTTTGGCTGGATTCCATTAGCAAGTACAAAAACAGCGCGAGAAAGCGTGGCATGATCGCCATATCAAGGTGCGCACCTTCAAGGAGAATGATATATACTGTTATACGACAGTAAGTTCAAGAAATTTCCTGGAAAACTCCGAATGCATTGGTTGGGACCCTATGTTGTCAAAGAAGTTATCGATGGAGGTGCGGTTCAGCTTGCCAAACTCAATGGAGACCCCTTCTCGGGCCGAGTAAATGGCAGTCGCCTGAAGCTCTACACGGGTGGGCCGCCCGCCTGACTAATAGACTGAGGGACAGTCTCACTGCTCTAACCAATTGAAAGAGAGCACATGATGATAAAGCAATCCGGGGAAACGAAGTGCAATTGCCAGGATACACATAGATTTGGCCAACCACAAAGGTTGCAGTCGCACGGCAAGGAGTGTGTTGATGCGTTTCTAAGAGGATAGGTGACCGTTCATGTCACTATTCATGACAAGATGTCTGCATTATGGCAAAAGGGAGTGAGCAGCAGGAAATTAAGAGAAGGAGTACGAGTTAGCTATGGAATGAGCTGCCAAAGATTTTACACGAGGACGTTAGACCGAGTGAGAACTAGGGAATTTTAAATTCGAATCACTTATAAATCAATGCGGGGCATCCAGCGGGCAACCTACACTTTTGGAAAACACATGCTGGGTATCAATATGGAACTTCTCATTATCTTTGCACAAGGAGTAAGCCTGAGGGTGGTGATATGGCCGATGGGTAGTCAGGACTCTCTAAGGGCCATGGTGTTGACAGTTGAGAGTGTCCCACAATGTGCAACATCAATAGTAGGGGATGTATTAGAAAAGGGGAGATGTGAAGCAGAATTGGTCTGGATGTCGTCACCCCGCTTGAGGGCAAGCCGGTGAACTACAACAAAACAGAGAAAGGATGGAACATCGGAGACCACTGGTAGTAATGTAGTTCATACGTCATCTTTGAGGTACCTTGAGGATTGGGATTTCGTGGATAGCAGCAAAGGTCTTGCAAAATTGCAACACAAGTTGCAACAGACAGTGCGAAGAATAGATACGAAGGTCGGGACTGACTGCGGTGGTACAAGGAGGTCCCGTATGTGGGTCCCCCACTCAAGATAAAATCCTATGAGGGGGTTTTCTGTGTTAACTGAGCAGAGTAGAATGAGCATTATTGGTTGCCAGAATTGGAAAAAGCAACGAAGCAGGAGCTGGACGAAGCGTTGTAGGAGACAACAAAGCAGCGGTAGGATGACGAGCGTCACTCAGAGGGAGGTGAACCACGAAGCCAAGGAAGTGCGTCACGCCGCACCAAAAAGTGACTCAGGATGAGTCACAATGATTGTGTTGGGGGACTGTTGGGTAGCGGAGGTCTCGCGTAATAGTTTTGGGTCTGATAGCCTAGAAGTTAGGATAAAAATATTGTAAACCTCCAAAATATGTGGAGCGTGAAATGTAAAAAGTTGAGTCAAAGGGCGGTTCGCCCAAGAAATAATATAGACTAATAGGAAGTAAGTCAATCCGCGGACCATAGGAAGTATAAATAGAGCATGGCTCTATGGGGAGAAGGCAGTTCTTTTCGTAGGCATGGTCTTGGATCTGAATTGTAATGGGTTTTTGAGGAGAAGAGTTTGAAAACGTCTGTAAGTCTGAGTCGAGGGTATTGGGGAAGGGATAGAGGCTCTGCAGTTGAGTGCGCAGAGGCCTAGAAGACTCCACAGCTGTTTGCACGGACCCTTGCAACTGAGTACACAGGGCGGATCTGGATGTACTGGTGTTTAAGTGGAAATAAAGATAAGTTACTTTTGTAATTCTGTGTTAACCCTAAATTATTGCGAATCTGGCTTTTTGTATGGCTAAAGTAACTATTTGATCTATGCGCATATGCTTATGTTACGAATGCATGTGAATCTGAATCCATTCTAAATGTGTGAATTGGTTAATTTTGATAAATGTTTGCTTAAAGACCGCAATAATTAGATTGAATACATAAACAACGCAATAGTAAGTAATAAGGATTATTCCGAGTCGGATCTGTGCGAAACAAAGTAGCACAAAGCTGCAGGATGGCACGCAAACCTTCCAGACCACATCTAGACATCCCAAGGGTGCAGAAACCTAGTTCCAACGCCCTCCCCTGCTACCTCGGGTGAGACCTCAGTCCACACTCCGTGGGCTGTTGCTGAAAGGGCCAGTAGCTACAGGATTTGTTTGGCTAAATCATTTTTCCGAACCTGGGTCAGTCCCATATAAGCCAATACTAAGGCTAAGCTCACTGGTTACCCTCTCATCCTTGGGAGGCCCTGGTTGGCCACTTTTGATGCTTACATCAATTGCAGAGTTGGGAATATGACCATCAAGAATGGGCATATATGTCCAAGTAGTTAGTCCTATACCCTCCTTCTTAGCCATCTCTAGAACATGATTTACCTTTATGGCTGGAAGAGGAGGAAGAAGATGTAGTTTATTTTGCCCAACTGTATACCTTAGAAACAACCATGGGAGGAGGACAACATGATGAAGATGATTTGATTGAACACCTACTACAAAGTCCAACTCCCAGTACATTGTCCCTATAAGAAGTAGTAAAGGAAACCCATAACAACCATCTAATTGATTTGTACTCGATTGATTCCAACCCTCTCTGTGTCAAAGCCATAGAATTTAGTCATGAGAGAACTTTGAAAATCAATCCATCTCTTTTTGTTCTCCAAGAGGAGAGGTTGTATAACATGCTAAAGGAACATCTGGATGCCTTCGCTTGTAGTTATAAAGAAATGGAGGGATTACACCCCTCAGTGTGTACTCACCACATTTACATGAAAGAAGGTTGAAAGCCAGTCCAACAACCCCAAAGAGGGATGAATCCATCTCTTAAAGATATAGTCAAAGAAGAATTGCAAGATGCAAGATTCATTTATCCTATCTCCAACAGTGAGTGGGTCTCTCCTTTGGTGTTAGTTCCCAAGGAAAATGTTAAGTGGAGGATTTGTGTCGATTACAGGGAGTTGAAAAAATCCATAAAGAAGGACCATTTCCCTCTACCATTCATCGACCAAGTGCTATATGGCCTAGCAGGGAAAAAGTTTTTCTCTTTCCTAGATGGATTCAGTGGGTACAATCAAATCTAGATTAGCCTGGAGGAACAGGATAAAAACACCACTTATCGTTGGGGAACTTTTGCCTATAGGGTCCTTCCTTTTGGCTTATGAAATTCTCCTGCCACTTTCCAGAGAACAGTCCTGAGTATCTTTGCCGAGTTATTCCATGATGCGGTAGAAATTTATATGGATGATTTTACACCTTATGGATGTGATTTCGAGGAGGCTTTGTCCATCCTAGGTAAAGTACTGCACAAATGCATTGAAATGAACCTGTCTCTTAGTCCCAAAAAATGTGAATTCTTGTTCACTGTAGGGACCGTGCTGGGTCATTCAATATCTCAGCGAGGACTGTAGGTGGACCCAAACAAAATAGCTATCATCCAAAGGGTCCCACCTCCTCAAAAGGAGAGATATGTCAGAAGTTTGATAGGGTTAGTTGGATACTATCGAAGGTTCATAAAGGACTTCAACAAGTTGGCCTCTCCTTTATTTGGGTTGTTGGCCAAAGACTCTGAGTTTATATGGTCAAAAAGCTGTCAAGAGGCCTTAGACATCCTGAAGAATAAGTTAATCACTGCACCAATTCTCCGAGCCCCAAATTGGGCCCTTCCTTTTCATATTCATGTTGATGCCTCACACAAAGCCATAGGAGAAACCCTAGGTCAGATAGATAAAAAGTTTCCTTATGTCATTTACTTTATCAGTAAGAATCTGTCAAACGCTGCACTGAACTACACAGTGACCGAAAAGGAGCTCCTCATTGTTGTGCATTCATTGAAGAAATTTAGGCATTATATTATAGACTATCAAACATTTGTCCATAATGACCATGCTGCAATCAAATATTTAATGAATAAACCCGATGTGAATGCTTGTATTATAACATGGTTACTTTTATTACAACAATTTGATCTAACTATTGTTGATAAGCTTGGAAAGGAAATGTTGTTGCAGATTTTTTGTCCAGATTAACTCTGCCTGTAGGTGAGGAGGGAATGGTTGATGACCAATTACCGGATGAACACTTGTTCAACATTTTAGTTCTCTCTCCATGGTTTGCTGACATAGCAAACTATTTGGTATCTGTACAGTTCCCACCGAACTTGTCCTCCAAAGAGAAAAGCAAGATTATAAGGAAGAGTGCGCTCTTCACTTGGATTAGGGGCAATCTCTTCAAACTTGGCCCAGATCAAATCCTAAGAAGTTGTGTCAGGGAGGAGGAAGTCTTTGACATCCTTTTGACTTGCCATGATGGGCCCTATGGAGGTCACTTTACAACAAAGAGGATAGAATTCAACATGTTATAAATTGGCCCACTCTTCATCAGGATATGAAAAGATATACTAGTCAGTGTGGTCGGTGCCAAAGGATGGGAAAGCCTACTCCAAGCGATGAAATGCCTCTGTAGCCTCAAGTGACTTTCGAGCCATTTGACAAGTGGGGCATGGACTTCATTAGAACTATTGACCCTCCTTCCAGGCAAAAACAATACATTATTGTGTGCATTGACTATCTAACTAAGTGGGCTGAAACCAAGGCAATTAAGGCAGCAATAGAGGAGAATGTAGCTGAGTTCTTAAGGGAGAATGTATTTTACAAATTTGCGTACCCTAGAGAGCTAGTCACTGATCAAGGCAGCCACAACATGATTGAAGACTTGCTCAGCCAACACAAGATCAAGCATAGAACCTCCACTCCCTATCACCCATAAGCTAACGGGCAAGTGGAAATGAAAATATCTATGGGTGAAAACCTCTCTTGGGGTGCTTAGGGAAACCAGCTAGGATGAAAACCTCTTAGAGGTAGACTAGCTGTTTAAAAAAAAAAAAAGAGAAAAAAATCATGAAAATTTCTATTTACACGTCAGCAAGGACGACGATCAGAGAACAAAGGAGAATAAAAAGGAACTTGTTCCACTCCCATGTTTATTTTTCCACCCATTTTCATTCATCACTCCACCATTTATTTCATTTTTTTTTTCTATCATTTGCTTTGGTTTACAAGGGGATTGTGTTTTCTACAGGATCCCCTGAAAACCTACAAGATGATCCTTTAGGAATTACAGTGGCCTTGGAATCCTATAGAAAGTGACCCTAGGAAGAGAAATTGACCTGCCATGTCAAAATAATAACATCCCTACATCACAACTTCATTACCATACATGTCTCTGCTTTCATCATCCGTGCATTCACCATTAAAAATTAGTTAAAAAAAAAAATAAATAAAGATTATTATATTATATATATATATATATATATATATATATATTTCACAGTCTTCAAGAGAAAACACAGAGAAAAAAAATGAAACATAGAGCAGAAGGGAGCAACACCCGAGTATTTCTCATTCTCTGTGCTCCTTATCTTCCTCTCAATCCATGTCATCATCCTCAAAATCCCAACATAAGAAATGATTAGAAATTCTGAGGGAGAAGCAACTACAGGACATCTTGTAGGAAATCCTGTAGTAGCCTATCCCACAGAATACAAATCATGATTACAACAAGCTTCCAACATGAAGATCCAAGGGTAGAGAAAGCTCTAGAGCAGAAACACCACCATCATCTTCAACACTAGGTACCTGCACATCAAGGGAACAAAAAAAAAGAAAGAAAAAAAAAGAAAGAAAGAAAGGAGAAATAACATGCAGCCAACAAACAACAAACACCTTAGGTCTTCAACAATTGCAACAAGGTATTAGCACCACAGGTAAGTATCTCTCTTCACTCTCTCATTTGCATAATGTAGTCAAAATATGTAAAGGTCACAAGAAAGTTGGTTTATAAGAGAAAGGTGGCTAGTTAACTTTTCCACCTTCGTTCAATCAACAAAGACAAAACAATTGGTCCTCCCACACGTGGCAACAATCAAGTCAAGAAAAGATAGGAGAAGCACAAAAGAAGTTAAGGCTACAGATGCATGAAGTGGGAGTTGATAATGAGGAGAGGGGAATGATGAGGTGGTAGTAGGGACCAACGGTCCAAAAATAGAAAACGTACCTCGGCTGCCAGCACACCACCTCACCCAACTTGACCATAAGAGGAAATAATCATCTATCCCCATGCGCTCACACATTCATTTCCTTGAGGATCACTCTAGCAAAGTCGCTCCCATACCCAAGCAACCTACAAAAGAGGAAAATTCAATCTTTCTCCTGCGTAGGAATTTCTACAGGATTACACAGGAAATCCTACAAGATCGCACAAGAATCCTACAGGATACAGATAGACAATCTACATGATTGGTCAAGAGGACTTTCAGAGGGGAAAACACGGGGGTTGGCTACAACAAACACTATGAGGAGGTAGGATCTATAATTACTTCCCTTTTTCAAAGTGAGTTGAATAGAAAATCCCCTAGTATTGAGTGAATTTGGCAGCTGTGTAAGGGAATTGTCTCCATAGTTCTTTCAATTATTTACTTCTACGTTTAAAAATTGTATCAACCATCTCAGCTCCTCAAAATTCACCAACCAAAATGACAGGGGGGTTTAATAGAAGGGAGCCCATTAACATTGTGAGAATCCACCAACACCCTCAGGTGTTAGAAATCTTCACAAGGCATAATTGGATGGGGTATTTTGAAAAATTAAGAGGGTATGATGATGAAGTGGCCCGAGATTTTGCTCTTTCCCTCATTCCATTGACCAAAGTCCATTCCACTATTGTGGTGAGAGGCCTCTCCATAGAGCTCACCCCTAAAATCATAAGCAGAATAACCACACTTCCCTAAGAGTGCCTTGGAGAAAGGAAGACAAGGGAGATAGCCTGACTGCCAAGAAGAAATTCTTTTTTGAGGGTGAGGAGCCCATCGATGACAAGAATGGAGTAAGGAGAACAAGCCTACCATATACCTTGAATGAGGTGAGCTACCACCTTATCAAATACATATCATGTGAGGGTAGGTATAGTGTGGTTTATGGATATCACTTTAGGCTTCTTGAAGAATTGAGGTTTGGAGCAGAAACACCTCCTCACCACAAGCTCAACATACCGTACTTACTTCTGCAATCACTAATAGACACAAGCATAAAGGTGTAGGAGGGAAACCCCTAGCAATTAGCTCGCCATGGATTAATTAGAATCATTATAGAATATGCCCTCCACAACCTCAAAATTCCTATCCAATGGTCAATTTTTAGAGACATGTAGATAGAGGAGGATATCAAAGCGCTCACATATGATGTTAGTCCTACTGTCAATGAGAAGGATGAAGATGAGATAGATGAGGAGAGAGATGAGGAAGAAGAAGAGGAGGAAGAGAAAGTGGATGATGAAGAAACATAAGAAGATGACAAAGAGGAAACTGATAAACAAGATGAGGATATACAAGGAGAAGGAGAAGGGAAAGACATAGGAGAAACTAGCAATGGGAAAGATGGGGAAGAAGACAAGGAGGAGTCACCTAGGGTGTCTCTATAACCCACTGAGAGAGAAGCACCAACATCCCTCGCTGCTCTTAGCACCCCTATCAAACAAAAATGAAAAAGACAGAGGCATACCCCCTTATATTTTAGAACAAGGATAAGGCTGGGGAAACCCCAAACTCCAACCAGAATTCCCATTGTAATTGAGGACTCACCTAAATAGTAGGATAAAATGCCTCCTCCTATGAAAACTCAAGAAAGAGGATCCTCAACACAAACCTCCCCTAAGTCTCCTATCACCTATGTGAGAAGGCCTGTAACTAGATCCACCTCATCCAAAGGAAAATAAATCCTACAAGATACACAGCGGGACCTTCAGGAAGTAGAAATAGTCCTATAGAAGACTCTGCTAAACCTACAAGAGACTCAAAAATTGGATAAGGAGGGAAGCCTACAACAAGAAACTAAAGAAGAGCACCCAGGTCTAAGGGAACCTAGGTCCCAACCTAACCTTAACTCCTACTACAGATTTATTGAAGGGGGCAGGGTCTTTCCACAAAAAATTGCTATTCCATTATTCTTTGAGCTTGAGAAGGAGAGAGACAGAACTCATAGAGGATGCAGATTACCAAGTCCAAGGGGGTGGAGGAAATTGATCACATGGAGGAGAAGCTCAAGGAGATGGGTAGAGAACTAGGTAGATTGAGAGACAGAGAGGCCATAATGAAAAATCAATTAGAGATAGAAAATGCATGGTTGAAAGGACAACTCCAAGAAAGAGAGAATCAATTGGCATCCATGGCTAGTCTCTCTTTGGAAGTAATCCAGTGCAGGATTCAAACTAAATCCTATTCCCTATACCTTAAGGAACAATGTTTGCAGTTCCAAATCAAGACCCTAGAACAGAGAGGCACTATGCCATTTCAGGATTATAGACAGTTCATTGATCTTTCTAATCAAAGTACATTAGAATATAGGGCCAAGATGTCTGATATTTATTTGCATAACATGGCCTTAATAGACATGAATGTATGGGACCCTAATTCCAAGCTAGGAGATTTACAGTTGATGGCTTTGGCATCATGGATGAACCATGAAGAAGAAAGGGCAGCAAAAATGAAGAAGATATTGGGAAGAGAACAAACAGAGCCTTTTATGATCAGAGCTGAGTAGTCCAATCCAATGGCCCTTATCAGTACACATAATTTAATTTCAATTGATCCTCATCTTGTACCCAAGTATCTTGCTGCCCAAGAGCAAGCAATTACACATTTTGAGGATGTGTTCAGATTGTTAGGGGATGAAAGCATGCAAGCTTGCCTGAGGAGATGGAATACATTGCCATGCAATTTAAAGATAAGAGAGTACCACTCTCCTCAAATAATGAGAGAAGCATTAAATAGGACACCCATGTACAAGCAATCTATTCAAAGGCTCAAAGTCAATTGGATTGGCTTGAGACCCAGTCCACCACTGCTCTTAGGGATGCTAGAAGGAAGGAAGGAAGAAGAAGAAAGGAGGCAATGGGAGGAGGTAGAAAAGAAGGCAGGTTTATATGCACAAGAAGAGGAAACCAAAATAGAGGCATGAGATGTCAGGGAGGCCACTAGAGCTATGAAAGACATGGATATCGATTGAGTTGCTCAGAGGATGAGCAACACTTTCAGTAGGGGGGTGATGATGAGCCTCATCATTGGGTAATTATATGGGACTTAATTCACCTCCTAGCTTAGTCAAACCAACTCTTCTCACAACTTATTATATGTTTTGATTCTATTTTGTTTAATGAGATGAGTTAAAGTGAGATATTATGCCTAGTGAACTAATATGCATTGAATGCAGGTTTGGAAGAGAAAATCAAGGAATTTTGGCAAGATTAAGGTTTGAAACTAAAATGGGACAAGGAAGAGATATTGTAGGAGGTAAATCCTCCTCATTTACTCCTCCCCCATTCAAATATTCCTCCATTAATACCACTAGCTCGAAGTGCAACAACCAAGTCATGAAGATCAAAAGGCAGGAGAGAAAGTGATAGACAGAGAGTTAGTTCATCTCGAGTTTGTGAGCTGAGCCTCCCTAAATTTAAGGAAGTCATTGGGGACTTTAGTTGTATAAGTAGAGAGGCCTAGATCTTCATTAAGATTCAAATTTTTTGTTGTAAAAACTCTAGTTATTTTCGAGCTCCAGACTTGTGGAAGACTTTGATGTAATTTTCTGTTTTGGTAATAATAATGATATTTTCCTTGATCTAGCATTGAGTTAACTCAAAGGGCTGAAGCTCTTGGGTTAGGGCCCAACCCTAGAAGAAAAAGCTCCTCTTCTTGTATCTGTATGCTAAGCTTAGTTTCATAGATTCATGGTTAAATTGTCTTTAGAAGTATTTCATTGCAAGTAGTGTAGATTTGATTAATTTTTTATTAGTTTGCTTCCATTTGTGCCTTACTTTAGTAGCAGGTTCAAAGGGATCAAATAAGCACCACAAAGCTGTTAGTAGGTTTCCTGGCCTCACTTCTGTTGTGGCCAGCAACAACCCCCCTCCCCCCCTTTTTCATTTAAGTGTTATCCAGAATACTAAATGAATGGGGACCCTTAGTTAAATTTTTGGAAAAGCAAGAGTTTCCTTTCTTCAAAATAAGGTTACCATCATAAGCTTAGGAAGATCTTTTGAATACTTTAAAACCTAAGTTTATAATAAGAAAAAGTCTTTAAAAAAAAACCGCATCGTAAAATGATAGTAAAGTACCATCATTTGGCTATCGCATCGCAATAGAAAAAAACTAATAAGAAAAACTTCAAGATTTACTGATTTGCGATAACACCGATCGCAAGATCGCATATCGTAGGAAATGGGCTAACAAAATTTGGCAAAGGTAAAACTTCTGCGATGATGCGATATCACAATAAAACGATGGTTGCGATATTAAGCCAAACCAGCTCTGCAATGTTATATTTGCGATAGTGTGATAATGCAATAATGTGATGTTGCGATCTGCGAAGTTGCGAAGCAAATTGCAAAATCACTCCATCGTGAATATTTCGGGCACGCTATTCAAGAAAAGCCACTTACCATAATCTGACTCAAGATCATGCGCTTTAAATGTTAATAAAGGGATTAGTTGTCAGTTATTAATGAAATATGGATGCGTGCTTTTCAAAGAATTACTTCACGTAAGGTGACATATTTGATGTATCTGCTGCGTTTAAAACTCTCCCATCACCTTTCTTGATCAGTCATTTCCATTTCACTTGTGAGCCGCAGGAACAGAGAACGAAGGACTATACAAGGCAATACGTAGGAAGAAATGGGAAAGAAAAATAAATCTCAGAGCTCCAAGGTGAAGGGAATGGCACCTTTATATACAAACACAACTTGTAACAGAGACGCAGGGATATCAACATGGGAAGGCATGTACAGATTGCTTGAAGAAGAAAATCCCAGAATAATGAAGGTTACCGCTAGCTCAGACTCACAGGGTTTTTCTGGAGCATCCCTAGAAGAATTAGCATGCTCAT
The DNA here is from genome assembly GCA_000404065.3 of Pinus taeda. Taxonomy (NCBI): domain Eukaryota; kingdom Viridiplantae; phylum Streptophyta; class Pinopsida; order Pinales; family Pinaceae; genus Pinus; species Pinus taeda. The sequence continues at coordinate 26,553 of APFE030275396.1, forward strand.
TCCTACATAGGATAGCAGCAAGGCCCAAAATCCTCCTATATACGGACATGATCAAGTGGATACTTGATAATGCGAAAATGAAAAAAAGACAGTTCAAGATTCAAGGACAAGGGCTCATCGGATCATTCGCTGCACAAGATTTAAAGCTCATGTATCATCTTCCTGAGCCGCAGGCAACTTAAAATACACAATTCATTGTAAAATTCGTGGTAGAGAACCCGAACCTATTAGAGACCACCAAGGATTGGTCCAGAAAAGATGAACCGCTCAAGAAAGACAAAAATGGTATGTACAGCACTGGTTCCCTCACCTCCCCATATTGTTTTGCTACGGCCATGGTCTGTAGATTATTTGGAAAGCCAGATATCAATAAGTTTTCATCTGAATGGTTACCATTAATAGATGCTGCCACAAATTCCATAATTATAGATTGGTCCAAGGTCTTTTCTGATAACCTAATCACGGCTATTGTCAATTACCGGTCTAAAAGATCCATGTCTCAAAGGATCTATCCTCCTTTTTACCTATCCGCATATGTTATGGATTCGATTTGTTATGTGTCTAAATTTCCTGTTATGGGTTGGAAATGGACAACTCAAGACCCATTACCCGTCCATGTCTATCATAAGATATTATGGGACTCCCAGTTCATTCCACATTTCTACCAAATTTGTCACGGGCTTATCCTACCCTTGTATAGAATGTTATATGATAAAGACCCCCCGAGGTGCTCACCTAAGGCACAAATAGATATCATCCCCATCGCAAGATGGTTCGAGGAGGAATTATTCACCTATGTTAGAGTATTTGGAAGCACTGTCCCCCCCATGTTCTACCTTTGTATATCCCTGATAAACTTCTGGCTCGAGAAATTGCATATCAAACATGTTCAGAAGGCGGCCTACCAAAGGATTTAATGGACAAGAAGAAGGCTATATGGCCACAGTTTCCTATGGTTTGTGGGGCCTTTTCACTGTTCGATGTAGGTCATGTGTTTACAGAAATACATAATATAACATGTCTGCAGTTATTTAAAATCCCGGCAAGACCATTTGACCTAAATGAAATTGCTCAGAATTTCACAACTACAGTCAAGGTGAAAGTGTTCTTTGGAAAAAAGGATTTATTTGATGACTTATTCCAAAATAAAGGCTCGCTTCAAGAAATTTTGCGGGAAGCCCAATCGCAATTATCTCCAGAAGACTTTCAAAATTTCATGGTATACAAGGAAAAAATATTGGCCACTATTCCTTTAGAAAATCTACGATTACCTGCTAGAGAACCAACTCCAAGCATTAGCCTCAGTGGAAATTCAAGTAGTTCCAGATCTAAATCTAAGTCTACCGAAGAAGTATCTGAACATTCTAAAAGATCCGAGAACGACCAAAATAAGAGCGAAGAGGCAACTAAGGACACGGCTCAGTCAATGGAAATTCCACAACAGCAAGTTATTACCTGCTCGCAAAAAGATCCTCCCTCTCTCATCATCAAATCACCACCTGTCATAACCGAGCTGGATAAGGAATGGGAACCTTCAATGAACTGATCAATCTTGAAGGAAAAATCCCAAAAACACCTACGAGAAATACTCAGATTGCAGAAGGAGTAATCCCAACCATAGTCAGCAATATCTCAGAAAAAGAACATGCTCCTATCACTCCATCTTCTGAGCTTGTACTTAATATAGAAGAAATTCCTCCTCTGGACATCTTTTATAGTCCTCAACATAAAGTAGTTGTAAGAAGACAGAGAAAGAAAAGGAAATTAGAAAATACACTGCATCAAGATGTTGAGCAATTGGACGTCTTATCGAAAGACCCCAACAGTAATCAACTGAAAATCTCACTAAACTGTCTCAGATCGCAGGAGCACATGCTTCTGCGACTATTGACAAAGCATCAGAAGTACAACAATTGTTAAAAGAACAAGAAGATCAAATACAGTTACTGCAACAACAATTGCAACAAGCCAATACTAATAATAAGGCACACAAACAGCTTGAAAAGTTGCAGGAAGATTTCCAGCAAATGCAAATAGGCTATCAAAGAAGTCTGGACGATAAAGGAAAACAATTGCAAAATTTACAAGAGATGCATAAAGATGAGCCTAAGCTTATAGAGATTATTTCAGAATCTACTGCCTTGAAAGAACAACTACTGCAGCAACAAGAAGTGTTGGGACAAAATATATCACAATGGAGTTACTATTGCGAAATGAGTGATAAGATCACTAATCAAGTGGTTGAATTACGAAGCGACTATGATCTGGTTGACAAACAGGTGACTGATTATCTGACTTGGCGGGATGAAGATGAAGGAAAAGAGGCAGGCACACCTAGGATAAATGAGAATCATAAAGAGTTGCTCTTTAGTAAGTGGGATGATCAAATCAAAGAAGCAGAAAAAGCGGCAAGAACAACAGCTATGACATCAAGTATTCTCATTGATTGTATAATTGAGAATTTGCACAAAGAAAATTTAATCGCTGAAACTACTCCGGGATATTTAACAAACAAACCAAAATTAGAGGAGGGTTGGAAGCAGAAAGCACAAGAAAAGGAAAAAGAAATCCAAGTACTAAAAATATTAAATTGGGAATGTTACTGGACATATTTGGTAAAACTGCATAGTCAGTGGATGATCGTGAAATGTATCATAAATGCGGTTGAAAAGGTGGTGCCAGCACTCATCGATTCTGTTTTCTCAGCCCAGCTCAAACCAGAAGTTAGCCAACCGACTCTCCTTAAACAAATGTTGAATACATGCAGCTTTAAAGACCAGATACATAAATAGTTTAGTTTGGAATCTTATTTTTGCTTGAAAATTAAATTAGAAAAAGGGCAGTCATTTGAAAACCGCATCCTAATTTTTTGTAAATAAACTATTATTAGATTTAGTTAGTAGTATTTAAACCTTCTCATGCATTTAGAGAAGGGTCCAGAAATTTGTCAAAAACTTGTCCTCAGAACATGCATTTTTGCATCCTCAGAGGAGGTTTTGATTAATGAACGGATCACGATTTATTGATGTTTGCATTTGGTATCTGCTACTGATGTTGCACTTCTGTACTCTTAGTAGATATTAGAACAAGGAGAGATAAATCATTGTTGCTTGAAGCTTATGAGTAGGACCAGTCATAAATGGTACTTTTATCTCTTGACCATTTCTGCTTATATTCTTAAAGCATATACAATTTTTAGTTGTTTATATGTTATTACATGAATGTTTATGTTACCATTTGGCACTTTTGTACGGTGGAGCCATTTATTTATGTTTAATGTGTGAATAACTTATTATGCGATATGCTGTTCACAACTGTTTTGCCTAACTTTTTAAAGTGGTTCATCTTAATTGATTTCCATTCTTATAATCGTTGAATGATCTTTATTACTAGTTATTATTTGAAATCTCTTTAGATCACATAATAGAGGAATTACATCCCGGGTTAGCATAGATTAGATGTGTTGTTTCTATTATTATATTACAATAGCATAGAGTTAGATTAAAGTAGTTTAGATAGGAACTTTTAGATCAGCAACATCCAATTCTGCACACACACACACCCTTAGATTGTGAAACTGGTCCCATTATCCCCAGTTGGACCCGCTATACCAAACGGATAAGGAGCTGACAACCAAGGTCCGGACCGGGCGGGTATCCCCCTTGTTGTCGACCCGATTTTCGGGGCTTCAACATATTTGGCACTAGAAGGAGGGCTGAACGGGGCTTCAACATATTTGGCACTAGAAGGAGGGCTGAACATGTTGTCTGTTGGAGTTGTGGGCAATTGTGATATTTGAATTAGGATGGCTTCTCTCAAACTTCCCATTTGGAGTTGTATCCATGTTTGCGCCTCTTCCAACACCCCACCTGAAGTGGTAAGACTCTTGTCTCAGGTAAAATTCAATGGTAAGAGTAATTCTTCTGCTTTCAATCATGCCCTTCAATTTATTCAAAATGTTTTAAGTTCAAACGTCCAAGGAATTGACGAAGGCATTTTATGCAGAATTTTTACTCTCACATTCACAGCGGAAGCAAGAAACTGGTGTAGAACCCTCCCAGTTGCCTCAATTCACAGCTAGGACCAATTTGTCAAGGCTTTCATTTGTAAATTTGATTGCTATGATTATGATTAGGTATATGATGAAATTGAATATCTACGAAAAGAAGATGAATCTGTTAGGGATTTTAATATGCGATTTCATCTTAATTGTCTAAAATATGATATTGAGAACAAACTCATGAATGAATAATCTTCAGATTGTGTTGAGCATAAATATTCCCTGCCTCCTATGCCTGATCCAGCAGAAATTAGTCCAAGTCTTGTTCCATTTTCTTCTAATATGAATGAAAATTCCAATTTGAATATGCGAATCACTCATGTTGAAGAAACTTCCCAAAGATTAGGAGACATGCCTGCGCTAATACAAGAGGACACAAGCGAGAATGTTGAAAGAAAGCCTGCCTTGGAACCAGAAAGCAACTTGGAGACAAGGTTAGATAATATCATCGCAGCTCAACAAATGCAGATGTCAAGGTTAGAACAACAAACTAATTCTCTTTCGGAAAATACAAACACACAAAGGTATGATCTAAAGCCTAATGTCTACGATGAATGTGATGAACAAGAATTTTTTCACGATGATATTTTCAAATGCATTGTTTCAGAGTCACATTTTTCTCTTTATCCTGATGTTTTTAGTGATGATAATTTTCTTCCCCTCAGTATTAATGATATCCCAAAAAGTACAAAGGATTACCCAAATTAATCACCATTAGGATTTCAAGATAAAGAGACAGCTATAAAACCCCTTTTTGCCATTTACAAACATGAACGACTTGACCTTCCCTTTTTGAATATACTGGATGAAAAAGAGAAATCTAGGGAATCCCGCGAAGTCATTTATTATAGCTACTTAGCCGATGATAATGTTTATTTGTCTCAAGTAACTCAACAGAGCTCAGATAATGAGAGATATTCTAATTCAAGAATTATACCAGCCAATCCTCATTTCAGAGTGACGGATCATTTGCATGATTTTACTATCCAAGACAATATCCCATCTATGATTCATATCATGAGCAAACCACCATGCCTGTTCCCAATCATAATTTGCTTTCTGATTCACAAGATGAAATTCGAAATTACTCAGATCCCATAATTTTGGCTAGTTCTTGTGAAAAAGAAGATATTTCAAATCAATCCTAGTTGTGTTATAACATTAGTTGTACAGATAATCATTGCATTCTTTCTCGCCTGCATTCATTTTGTATAAAATTGGATTGTGTTTTAAATTTTCAGACTTTTGATAGATTGCTATGGTATATTGAGCACCTTATCAAAGAACATTCGAGAGATGCGTTACCATTTTGGAAAACTGAATTGTGTCATGGAAGTATAGAATTTTTTCAATTCCAAGATCAATCAATATCAGCCTTCCTTAAAAAACTTCTATGTCATCCAAAACATCATCAACGAGAGAAAGTATTTTTGGAAACTTGCCAGCAATTCACGATAATTGATAATTCTCTTTTGGGAAAATTCCATCTATTATTCATTGTTTTTTTAGTGATTTATATGTGGAAACTTTCCTTTTACGAGAAATTGCTAAAAGCTTGACTTTAACGCATAATAGATTTCAGGCCATTAAAATTAAAAGCTCATATTCACAAACTACCCTGTCATCTTTCCTATTGAATGATCACCAATCCATAACAGAAATTCATTCTGATTTTTATGATCTAATAGGTATCCAATTGGAAAGAAGATTTCATAAAGAATAAATTTCAGGCAGAATTCCGACTGAAGTTACACTTTCTAATTCCACATTTAATGTTGACAGTCCAAGAAAAGTTTTATTCTTAACACTGATGTTTAAAAGGTACATACGTGTAGGAATAAAAATGGAAAGATGGTTTCACTGGAAATATCATTTTACCTAGTCAATTTTTCTGTATATAGTTAAAATAGGAGTAGGAGTAATTTAGCTAGGTTATTAGGTGGATAGTTTAATTTTTAAAAGTTGATAGGCAAAATAAAAGAAGAAATTATCCCTATTATGTACATAATCCAAGGGAATAGTTACCTCTCATTTCTTTAAATATTTTTCCCCCTAATAAAATATGTTGTGGTTAACAACATTTGACATTTACTAAAGACACCATTTCTCTTTCAAATTTTGAATTTTTTCTTGTATAAATATAAAATCTTTTGGAAACTTGATCTTTATTATTATTAGATGCAGTTAAAAACTTTAACCCAGATACGATACTAGTTTCAACTTCAAAAAATTTGATGAAAGAAATCTTTAGTGAAGAAATTGTTTTATATCAGCACAATGAAAGGTATCAATAACAAAATGAAGATTCTCTGTAGAACAGCCGTTTCCAAAAAACTCTAAAATTATCGTCCAGAACTTTCTTAAGGAAAAAAATGACTTCCTCCCTGCTAGAGAAAATCACAGCATTCAAAGGAACAATCCATGAATACACTTTATCTTAAAGAATAAGAGGTCTCATCATGAGCCGGCTTATCATGATCACAGATATTATAACTTGCTGACTTTGCCAATACTGCCCACCAAAACAGGGCAATGACTCAAGATTGTTGAAATCAAAAGACAAGGGGTCTCATCACGAGCCAGCTTGTTCAGCACAAGTGTAAATCAAGTGAATGACTGTGTCATAATTTGGCTACCAAACCAAGACATTGTTCTTTAAGAATAAAAAGAAAATCAAGGCAATAAGTGTCAATGTGGGTTTTTCTTTGAAAGTTGTAGATCACCTTAAGCAGGATAAAGGATCATTGCTGGGTAACAGGTAACCCTGTCGAGGCTATGGACGCCTGCTGGCAACAAAAGCTCTACCTACGACAAATGAGCATATTTAAAATTGGTTCACAGGGAAAACTTTATTTAATCGTTACAAGACCAAGTAATGGCTGATGTAAATGCAAGGACAAGCTAAGGAAGCAAATAATTAAAATAGAAAGAAGTTGAAACAAAATATCGTTGACAATTTAGAGTATAATGTGCTTTATCTTTCCATAATAAAGATTAAAATTTCTAAAAAAAATTCTGTTTTAAGTTTGAAAAGTTCAAAAGAAAAGCAGAGATAAGTGGTTCTCCCAAGTGAATCGCCAATTGTTGTGGCCAGCAACAACCCCCCCACTTTTTCATTTAAGTTATCCAGAATACTAAATGAATGGGGACCCTTAGTTAAATTTTTGGAAAATCAAGAGTTTCCTTTCTTCAAAATAAGGTTACCATCGTAAGCTTAGGAAGATCTTTTGAATACTTTAAAACCTAAGTTTATAATAAGAAAAAGTCTTTAAAAAAAAACCGCATCGTAAAATGATAGTAAAGTACCATCATTTGGCTATCACATCGCAATAGAAAAAACTAATAAGAAAAAATTCAAGATTTACCGATTTACGATAACACCGATCACGAGATCACATATCGCAGGAAATGGGCTAATGAAATTTGGCAAATGTAAAACTTCTGCGATCTGCGATGATGCGATATCGCAATAAAACGATGGTTGCGATATTAAGCCAAACCAGCTATGCGACGTTATATTTGCGATAGTGCGATAATGCGATAATGCGATGTCGCGATCTGCGAAGTTGCGAAGTAAATCACAAAATCACTCCATCGCGAATCTTTCGAGCACGCTATTCAAAAAAATCCACTTACCATAATCTGACTCAAGATCATGCGCTTTAAATGTTAATAAATGGATTAGTTGTCAGTTATTAATGAAATATGGACGCGTGCTTTTCAAAGAATTACTTCACGTAAGGTGACATATTTGATGTATCTACTGCATTTAAAACTCTCCCATCAGCTTTCTTGATCATTCATTTCCATTTCACTTGTGAACTGCAGGAACAGAGAACGGAGGACTATACAAGGCAATACGCAGGAAGAAATGGGAAAGAAAAATAAAGCTTAGAGCTCCGAGGTGAAGGGAATGGCACCTTTATATACAGACACAGCTTGTAATAGAGACGCAGGGATATCAACATGGGAAGGCATGTACAAACTACTTGAAGAAGAAAACCCCAGAATAATGAAGGTTACCGCTGGCTCAGACTCACAGGGTTCTTCCGGAGCATCCCTAGAAGAATTAGAATGCTCATTCCTACATAGGATAGCAACAAAGCCCAAAATTCTCCCATATACAGACATGATCAAGTGGATACTTGATAATGCGGAAATGAAAAACAGACAGTATAAGATTCAAGGACAAGGGCTCATCGGATCATTCGCTGCACAAGATTTAAAGCTCATGTATCATCCTCCTGAGCCGCAGGCAACTTACAATACACAATTTTGAAAAATTCGTGGCAGAGAACCTGAACCTATCAGAGACCACCAAGGATTGGTCTAGAAAAGATGAACCACTCAAGAAATACAAAAATGGTATGTACAGCACTGGTTTCCTCACCTCCCCATATTGTTTTGCTGTGGCCATGCTCTGTAGATTATTTGGAAAGCCAGATATCAATAAGTTTTCATCTGAATGGTTACCATTAATAGATGCTGCCACAAATGCCATAATTATAGATTGGGCCAAGGTCTTTTCTGATAACCTAATCACGGCTATTGTCAATTACCGGTCTAAAAGATCCATGTCTCAAAGGATCAATCCTCCTTTTTACCTATCCGCATATGTTATGGATTCGATTTGTTATGTGTCTAAATTTCCTATTATGGGTTGGAAATGGACAACTCAAGACCCATTACCCATCCATGTCTATCATAAGATATTATGGGACTCCCAGTTCATTCTACATTTCTACCAAATTTGTCACGGGCTTATCCTACCCTTGTATAGAATGTTATATGATAAAGACCCCCCGAGGTGCTCACCTGAGGCACAGATAGATATCATCCCCATCACAAGATGGTTCGGGGAGGAATTATTCACCTATGTTAGAGTATTTGGAAGCACTATCCCCCCCCCATGTTCTACTTTTGTATATCCCTGATAAACTTCTGGCTCGAGAAATTGCATATCAAACCTGTTCAGAAGGCGGCCTAACAAAGGATTTAAAGGACAAGAAAAAGGCTATATGGCCACAGTTTCCTCTAGTTTGTGGGGCCTTTTCGCTGTTAGATGTAGGTCATGCGTTTACAGAAATACAGAATATAACATGTCTATAGTTATTTAAAATCCCGGCAAGACCATTTGACCTAAATGAAATTGCTCAAAATTTCACAACTACAGTCAAGGTGAAAGTGTTCTTTGGAAAAAAGGATTTATTTGATGACTTATTCCAAAATAAAGGCTCGCTTCAAGAAATTTTGCGGGAAGCCCAATCGCAATTATCTCCAGAAGACTTTCAAAATTTCATGGTATACAGGGAAAAAAGATTGGCCACTATTCCTTTAGAAAAGCTACGATTACCTGCTAGAGAACCAACTCCAAGCATTAGCCTCAGTGGAAATTCAAGCAGTTCCAGATCTAAATCTAAGTCTGTGTAAGAAGTATCTGAACATTCTAAAAGATCTGGGAACAACCAAAATAAGAGCGAAGAGGCAGCTAAGGACACGGCTCAGTTAATGGAAATTCCACAATAGCAAGTTATTACCTACCCGCAAAAAGATCCTCCCTCTCTCATCATCAAATCACCACCTGTCATAACTGAGCTAGATAAGGAATGGGAAACCTTCAATGAACTAATCAATATTGAAGGACAAATCCCAAAAACACCTACGAGCAATACTCAGATTGCAGAAGGAGTAATCCCAACCATAGTCAGCAATATCTCAGAAAAAGAACATGCTCCTATCACTCCATCTTCTAAGATTGTACTTCATATAAAAGAAATTCCTCCTCTGGACATCTTTTATAGTCCTCAACATAAAGCAGTAGTAAGAAGACAGAGAAAGAAAAGGAAATTAGAAAATACACTGCATCAAGACGCTGAGCAATTGGACGTCTTATGGAAAGACCCCAACAATAATCCAACTGAAAATCTCACTAAACTGTCTCAGATCGCAGGAGCATATGCTTCTGCCACTATTGACAAAGCATCAGAAGTACAACAATTGTTAAAAGAATAAGAAGATCAAATACAGTTACTGCAACAACAATTGCAACAAGCCAATACTAATAATGAGGCACACAAACAACTTGAAAAGTTGCAGGAAGATTTCCAGCAAATGCAAATAGGTTATCAAAGAAGTCTGGACGAGAAAGGAAAACAATTGCAAAATTTAGATGCATAAAGATGAGCCTAAGCTTACATAGTTTATTTAAGAATCTATTGCCTCGAAAGAACAACTACTACAGCAACAAGAAGTGTTGGGACAAAAGATATCACAATGGAGTTACTATTGCGAAATGAGTGATAAGATCACTAATCAAGTGGTCGAATTATGAAGCGACTATGATCTAGTTGACAAACAGGTGACTGATTATCTAACTTGGCAAGATGAAGATGAAGGAAAAGAGGTAGGCGCACCCAGGATAAATGAGAATCATAAAGAGTTGCTCTTTAGTAAGTGGGATGATCAAATCAAAGAAGCAGAAAAAGTGGCAGGAACACCAGCTACGACAGCAAGTATTCTCATTGACTGTATAAATGAGAATTTGCACAGAGCAAATTTAATCTCTGAAACTACTCCGGGATATTTACCAAACAAACCAAAATTAGAGGAGGGTTGGAAGTAGAAAGCACAAGAAAAGGAAAAAGAAATCCAACTACTAAAAATATTAAATTGGGAATGTTACTGGACATATTTGGTAAAACCGCATAGTCAGTGGATGACCATGAAATGTATCATAAATGCGGCTGAAAAGGTGTTGCCAACACTCCTCGATTCCGTTTTCTCAGCCCAGCTCAAAGCAGAAGTTAGCCAACCGACTCTCCTTAAACAAATGTTGAATACATGCAGCTTTAAAGACCAGATACAGAAATAGTTTAGTTTGGAATCCTATTTTTGCTTAAAAATTAGATTAGAAAAAGGGCGGTCATTTGAAAACTGCATCCTGATTTTTTGTAAATAAACTATTATTAGATTTAGTTAGTAGTATTTAAACCCTTCTCATGCATTTAGAGAAAGGTCCAGAAATTTGTCAAAAACGTGTCCTCAGAACATGCACTTTTGCACCCTCAGAGGAGGTTTTGATGAATGAACAGATCAAGATTTATTGATGTTTGCATTTGATATCTGCTACTGATGTTGCACTTCTGTACTCTTAGTAGACATTAGAACAAGGAGAGATAAATCATTGTTGCTTGAAGCTTATGAGTAGGACCAGTCATAAATGGTACTTTTATCTCTTGACCATTTCTGCTTATATTCTTAAAGCAATATATAGTTTTTAGTTGTTTATATGTTATTACATGAATGTTTGTGTTACCATTTGGCACTTTTGTACAGTGGAGCCATTTATTTATGTTTAATGTGTGAATAACTTATTATGCGATATGCTGTTCACAACTGTTTTGCCTAACTTTTTATGCAAAGTGGTTCATCTTAATTGATTTCCATTCTTATAATCATTGAATGATCTTTATTACCAGTTATTATTTGAAATTTCTTTAGATCGCATAATAGAAGAATTACATCCCGGGTTAGCATAGATTAGATGTGCTGTTTTCATTAGATTACAATAGCATAGAGTTAGATTAAAGTAGTTTAGATAGGAACTTTTAGATCAGAAACATCCAATTCTGCACACACACACACACCCTTAGATTGGGAAACTGGTCCCATTATCCCCAGTTGGACCCGCTATACCAAACAGATAAGGAGCTGCCAACCAAGGTCCGGACCAGGAGGGTATCCCCCTTATTGTCGACCCGATTTTTGGGGCTTCAACAAAACCAAATATACACAAGTGGGCAACTTCAGCTTGATTGGATACTCTAATTCAGACTTCGATGGAGACAAAGAAACTGGGGTATCTACTTTAGGTTCTTGGATCAAGAATTGTCTCCTAGAGATCACGCAAACAATTGGTTCCAGCATATTCCACAACAGAGGCAGAATATGTGGCAGCAAGTGAGGCAAAAAAAAAGATTATGTGGCTTAGGAAAATTCTTGAAGATTTGTAGGTAAAACAAGTACAATCAACTCCACTCATGATTGACAATACCTCGGTAATAAAGTTGGCCAAGAACTCAAAGTTCCATGATCGAACAAAGCACATCAATACTAAATATCATCTGATTCGACATCATGTTGAGGCAAAAACAATCCATTTCCACCATTGTTCCACTAATGAGCAAATTGCAGACATCTTCACCAAAGCGCTTGGAAGAGAAAAGCTTGAAAGATTCAGACCGATGCTTGGACTCACCAACATCCCTTCAGATTAAGGGGGGAATGTTGACACCTAATCATAGGGATTGGGTGAACAACTATAATTAATGTAAATAAATAATATAAAAGATGAAGAGTCACTGGGAGATGAACTTGACAGTCACTCCCTCTTGTATATAATAATGAACAACCTAAATGAATAACATGATTTGATTTGAGGAGTTACCTCTTGGTCTGACACAATTTTAGGGGTAAAAGTTCATGACATTGTCTCGAAGAGTGTATGCAAAATTGGTAAAAACATTTGTTGAAAATGCAACAAGAAAGAACCTGATTTAATTTTCCCTTGACTTAAATTAGGAGAAAAATTGTAATTCCACATCAGAAGATAATTTTCACAAGTTAACTAAGTTAATTTGACTTATTTGGCTCAATTAATTCGAATTGAGGGTCTAGCTAGAGTCATGTTGAGTGTCTCCTACTTTATAGGATCCCTGGTTGAGTCTATTTTGAGTTGTAATTAATTAATTCAACTTAACTCAGTTAAAGTTAGCTAAACTAGTTCCAACTGATGGAACTAATTGGAGGTCTAGCAATGGGGTGCTTCTTCATCTGTTGAACCAGTTAATAGATGATTCACTCATAAATAACTCATGCATGTCAGATCTGAGAGTTATCCTGTTGATATTTGAGTTCAAGGGAGATGTACTATTAGTTGTATAATCATCCATATTGTAGAGGTGGTGCATGCAGGTAGAGGAGGGCCTATGAGGATTGTGCAATTCCAATTGAGTAATTTCCCTAATTAATAGGGGATAAATCCTAAGGAAGCAACGCAAAGGAATAGGGACTTAGGTAAGCAAAAAATAGGTTAAGTATTGGCCAAGGATTGTCTAGGAAGTTGTGAGATAGATAGAGATAGTGCAGAGGTTGCTCAGGCTTGAGAAAATCATTGTATTCTTTTCATATTTTCTGACTAATGCAATATACATATAGTAGGGGTTTTTAGTTGTGGCTTTCCCCCAGGAAATAATTGTGTAATGTGTTGATTGAATTATTTCTCTTCTATGCTACGCGATTTCTCGATTACTTAATTGTTTCCGCTTATGAGTAGAGTAGATTCAAGTCTTTTGTTTTAGAAAATTACATAAGTAGTTTGAATCTACAAGTATTTTCTACATTGTATTAGAGCATAAATCAATCTAGAAGAGAAGAATGTGAGTTTGTCTTTGCAGGTGAAATAAAATTTAGAGGATCATTCTTCAAAGCCAACAAGATGTTGTTCTATGGATTGAGACTCGAGTATGTCCTTGAGGGTAGCTCAAATTTTATTTCTTGGAAGGAGAAGATGGAGGTAGTGTTGGAAGACAACGAGCTGAAGGACTTCATAGAAAGTTATATTCCTAAGCCTCCAACAACAGATGCTCAAGATCTAACAAAGTGTAAGAAATGTGTTGCAAAGGTGAGGAGGATCATATTAGAAGGAGTTTGAGATCATATTGTCTCGAATATCCATGGGAAGGATACATTGTATGCAATGTGGAAAGCCTTGATCAAATTGCTTCAGAACTGAAGTGACCATAGGAAGTTGGCACTAAAGGACAATCTTTGGAAGATCAAGATGGAGAAGGGAAACACAATAACACAGTACTTGAGAAGGTTCACACAATGTTGAGATGAGATTGGGAGAATTGGTATTATAGTTGTTGAAGAAGATCTGGCTAGCCTAGCACTTCTAGGCCTTCCCATGAGCTGACACAGCTACCACGATTTGGTAAATAAGAGGGAGAATCTTCCAAAGTGGGAGTGTTTGTGGTCTAATTTAGTGCAAGAAGAGATAAGGCAGAGAACTAGAGATGGAAGCTCATCCAAGCATGATGATGAGGAGAATTGTGCATTGGATGGAAAGGAAACAAAAGGGAAAGGGAAAAAATCAAAATCCAAAGGGGATTTCAGTCAGGGCGGAAAGATGAAGTACTTTTCAAAGATTAAATGTTTTTGTTGTCATGAGTTGGGACACTATGCCACAAAGTGTCCACACAAGAAGGCTGACAAGAAGTCCTCAGGAGGAGCCACACACTACCCATTAGTGATGTCACCATTCATGCAATGAATGTGAAATCTAACTCGAATTGTGAAGCCTCATTCCATATGACGGGAAACAAATAAATTTTTAGTGACATGGAGGAGAAGGACCTCCATATACACATCGAGATGGGAGATGATGGAAGGTATAACACAACCAATATCGGTACTATTAATTTTCAAAGGGATTCTAGTTCTCCTCTCACATTAAAATATGTCATGTATGTTCCAGGTTTGAAGAAGCATTTAGTTTCAGTTGTTATGTTGGAAGACCATGGCTACGATGTGATATTTAGCAAAGGAAAGGATTTCCTTCGTCACAAAGCCATGGGACAAGTGAAGAGGATCGGGGTTCAGGTGAAGAACCTCTACAAATTAGATGTAGAATATTGTGTAGCATTGAGCACAAAAGTAGAGAAGGTGCGGAGCCAAGACAACAATGAATTATGGCATAGAAGATTGGTCCACTTGCACCATAGAGCCTTGAAGATCATGCAACAAATTTCTACTTAACATCCTAAGGGTGCACTAGAGCAGCTAGATACATGCAAAGGGTGTACATTGGGGAAGTACACCAAATCCACCTTTCATAATAAGGACAATAAAGCATAGGAAATCCCTGAAAGAGTTCACTCAGATGTGTGTGGACCATTCTTGACAGCTTGCATGACCAAACACAAGTATTATGTGTTATTTGTAGATCACTTCTCACCTAAGTGTTTGATTTTCTCCATGCAGAAGAAAGATTAGACGTTCTCTAAATTTTGTGAATTTAAAGCACTTGTTGAGAAAGACATTGGCATGAATGTGAAGGCTCTTAGGAGCGATAACAATGGAGAATATGTGTCGACTGAATTAAAGAAATTTTGTGCATCAGAAGGAATTTGATGTGAGCTAATAGCACCCCATAACACATAAAAGAATGGGGTGAATGTAAGGAAGAAAAAAAGTATTATGGGAGTTGGACGAGCGATGTTACATGATCAGGGCCTACCGTTTCATTTGTGGGATGAAGCATGCAACACAATTGTATATGTGTAGAACATGAGTCGTCATCAAATTCTCGGGATGAGTACACCAGAAGAATATTTTTTAGGTAATAAAATAGATGTGTCACACTTAAGCATATTTGGTTCATCTGTTAACTATCATGTTACCAAGGATGCAAGGAAAAATCTAGAACCCACAGCTGAGTTGGGCATATTTTTGGGGTACACTGATACACCTCACAACTAGCAGGTGTACCTTCCATCTCACAAGATGATAGTTATTCGTAAAGATGTGAAGTTCAATGAAGAGAAGGCCATGAGATGTTCGCTTGAGAGGGAGATTCAGTTACATGCATATGAGGAGTTTTTGGCTCTAAAAGAAAAACATCAGGATGACGTGAAGCATCCACATGCAGAGGAGCAGAGAGTGGAAGCACCCACTCATGCAGATACTTACAGATATGGAAGGAAGCACACCATAGAAGCTGACATATTAAAGTTTGATGCTAGAGAGAATGTGGGGCCACCCACATCATAGTGGAGGTAGAGGAGGTCACCATATCGGTACACTGGCTACTTGGCTCTGATGAGCAAAAGTGTATATACTGAGCCATCCTCATTAAGGAAGCAGTGTAGAAACCAATATGGGTTGATGCTAGGGTTAAGGAGTATAACTCCATTATTAGGAATATTGCTTGGAAAGATGTCCCAAGGCTAGAGAACAAGTCAGTGGTATGTTCTAGGTGGATCTACAAGGTGAAGTAAGCAGCATATGGGAGTGTCGAGAAACACAAGGACAGATTTGTGGCCATGGGGTTCTCTTAGGTGGATGGAATTGATTAAAAGGAGAATTTTTCTCCAGTAGCAAGGTACACTTCAATCAGATTTATTATAGCACTTTCAACACAGATGGGATGGAATATACATCAGACGGATGTGAAGACAACCTTCCTCAGCAAAGTGATTGAGGAAGAGGTGTACATTGAGCAAGTAGAAGGATTTAAGACCTTTAACAGAGAGTCACATGTGTGTAGACTCAAGAAAGTGTTGTATGGATTAAAACAAGGACTGTTGGCATTATGGCATAGGTTTGGAGCTATGGCACAGGTGTTGTCCTTGATGGCAACTCCTTTTGGTAGCAGATCTTAGTTCAGGCACTCAGAAAGAAGAAAAAGACATATACGCTGGTTCATCTAGACTAAGGCGCGTATACACACGGGTTATTCATTACAAAAGCGCGTATATATTGGGGATCATACTTTTGGTCCTTGGTAGTTAGTTCTTGGGAATTGAACCTATGTTTTGGACCATGGCGTCTTGTCAGATGTGTTGATCCCTAGTTTTGGGTTCATGGTATTGAAATGTTATGGTTTTGGACCATGGTATTGAGGAAGGCCCAAGACTATAAAAGAGGAAGGGGATCATGTGACAAAGGGACATCTGCATTATATTGAATATCTGATAAAGTGCTAGAGCTGGTATATTGGTAATTGGGGTGTGATGCAGATCTGGATCTGAATGAAGGATGAACCTTAGCGCGAAAGAAGGATAATATCTATTCATGGATCTGTACGCAGGTTCAGTGAAGAGAAGGCGCGTATACACGCAGGTTCAGTGAAGTCATAATGCGTATACGCAGGTTGTTTCATATGCAGATGCGTATGCACGCATGTTTCAGGATGATAAACTGTCAGATTCAGATCTAATTGGTGAAAAGTGATTGATTGATGGAGAAGTTCTTAATGGTTGATTGATGCTCATGGATCCAGTCTGAAAATTGATGAAACGTGGTCCCTGGAAGAAAGAGAAGGTTGTAGCCTTCTGTAGGTCAGCACCTACGTACTAGTATCTTGGCTAGTACAAGAGCTAAAGGGGGTTGTATCTCCCTTCCAAGAGAAGTTGGAAAACGAGAGAGAGTTGTAGCTATCTGCAGGTTGCAGCCTGTGTACTGGTAAAGGACTACACCAGTACATTGTAAACAGAAGTTTCTAATTAAAGAAAGATAGAGACGAATTGCAGCAGGTGGTTTTCACCCACATTGGGTTTCCACCTTATATCTGGTGTTCTTGTGTGTGATTGTCTTTCTGCTCTATTTTACTCTCTCTGGTTACTGGTTATTTGATGCTACATCTCAGATTAACAATCATCATCTGAAAGTTTAAGTAAATTAAAAGTTTGCTCTATATACATGGTTTTACTTCTGAATAGTTGCGTATATACGCGGGTTTAATTAACTGAAGTAGCGTATATAATTTGGTGTTTGAAAAGGATTATTTGACTTGATAATACTGATTCACCCCCCCCCCCCCTCTCAGTATTATTTCCAACAATTGGTATCAGGGCAGGTCCTTCTGAAGAAGCTTGATTGCTTGAAGGAAGATCTTTCATCATGAGCAACTACGAAAGGGAAGCATCAATCAGGCCACCGGTTTTTTATGGGACAAACTTCGTATATTGGAAGGTAAGAGTCACTGCCTATATTCAATCTCTGGGTACTGAAGTATGGGATATCATCGATACAGGGTATACTTTTCCAGCATCAACTCCCATAGATCTGGCTGAGAAGAAGAAATATGAAACGAATGCAAAGGCGGTCAATACTCTATTGGGATGTCTATCACAATTATAATTTGTCAACGTCATGCAGTATAAATCTGCTAAAGAAATATGGGACAAGATTGTTCTGAGCTATGAAGGAGATGAACAGGTAAAAAGGGAAAAACTCCAAACTCTCAGAATTCAGTATGAAAATCTCAGAATGTATAATGATGAAAGTGTGGCTAACTATTTTCTTCATGTAGATGAGATTGTTAATTGTATGAAAATTTTGGGTGAAGAAGTAAAGGAGGTTATTGTAGTTGAAAAAGTTCTAAGATCTTTGTCCCCTAGGTTTGAATCTAATGTTTCTGCTATAGAAGAAAAGGAACTTCAAGACCTTAAAATGTCACAGCTGCATGGAATTCTAACTTCTTATGAAATGAGGAAAGGTGGACCATCAGACAGAAGAGAAGCTGCCTTCAAGGCTGTTGGCAAAGGAAACTACTATGAGTCTGGACACATATCAGAAGAAGAAGAAGAATCAAATTTTTTCAAAAATCTTCAACGGGGTACTGGACGTTTCCGAGGTAAGTTACCATTCAAATGCTTTGCTTGTGGAAGAGTAGGTCACTATGCTACCAAATGTCCTCACAAAGATAAGATTGACAAGGGGAAGGAACCTGTTAAATGGAACAAGAAACATAATACAAATAAGAAAAGCTACTACACTCACGAAGATAGTGATGGACTATCAAATAGCGATGAAGATGAACGAGGTAACCACTATAAACTTTTAATGGCCGTTGAAGATGATGATTACATGGATGCTATAGATGTGGATGGTTTTTATGATGAGATTACTAGACTCAAAAGATATTTAGATGAAAGTAATTTGATCATTGACTCTCTACAATCTCAACTTGATGAGAAAGAAAAATCTCTGGAGAAGTTAGAATGTGAAATTGTTGGCCTTAGAAAAGAAATTGAGAAAAAAAAGGCCCTTAATCTTAAATTTGTTAAAGGTTCTGAAACTTTGGATGAGATTATCTGTGTGCAGCGTTCCCCTCTAATCAAGACAGGTCTGGGCTATAATGGAGAAGCATCTCAAGCTTCCACCTCTAAACGTTATCCTGATGTAGCAAGAAGGAGTGAGCAAAGGCCTAATAGAAATCATCAGGTAAATCAGGGACAATTTTCTTCAAGGACAAACAAAGACTATCATGAAAATCGGGGGCATGCTACCTTAAGGACAAACAAAAGCTACAACCAGCCACAGGTAAAATCTTCCCAATTTTCTTCAAGAATGGATGGCAGTAGAAACTATAATCAGTTGGATGATAGTCGCAGGAATTTCTTTAATGGCCAATGTTTCTCTTGCCATAACTTTGGTCACAAAGCAGCTCAATGTGTTGCCTATAAGACAATCATGACTAGAGAAGCTCAAAAACAAAGAAGTATGCCTACAATCACAAAGAGGACCTATAACAACTTTTCTGTCCTTGAAAGTGAAATTGAATGTTCTATTTGTAATAATTTTGGTCATGAAGATTCTGAATGCAGGAGTAGGTTTTGGAAAACAACTCAGAAGGATCAAACCTCAAGTGCCAAAACATGGAGAATCAAGGAACAACAACCTGAAAGATGTGGGATAGCTTCATATGCAGACGGAGAAGAAAATCAATGGTACATCGACAACAGATGTTCAAAACATATGACAGGTGATAAAGAAAAACTTGAATCATATACTGCTTTAGAAAAGGGAAAGAAAGTTTCTTTGGAAATGATACCCCAGCAGCCATAAAAGGAAAAGGCATTGCTCAGTTGAAAGAGGATGTCAAAGCTGGTAATTTTCTGTATGTTGATGGCTTGAAACATAATTTATTGAGTGTCAGTCAGATGTGTGATAATGGGACCGAGGTGATATTTCGATCAGATGGGTGCAGGGTTCGTGATCTTGATACAAGAAGAACAGTAATCAAAGGTAAAATAACTCGAAACAATCTATACATATTTGAAGAAGGAGAACAACAATGTTATTTGAGCAAGAATGATGAACACTAGTTATGGCACCGAAGGTTGGGGCATCTAAGTTTTTCACAAATAAGGAAAGCATGCAAGTACCAGGCAGTTCGTGGTCTTCCAGACATCAAAATTCCAGACAACACCATATGCAAATCATGTCAGTTTGGGAAACAAACTAGAACTAACTTCCCTGAGAAGGAAGGATCAGCCAGCAGGCCTCTTGAGCTAGTTCATGCAGATGTATGTGGTCCATTTAGGACAAGGTCACCTCGAGGAGAATAATACCTTATATTATTCATTGACGACTTCTCCAGGATGGTTTGGTTAGGACTTATGAAGCACAAGGACGAAGAATTTGAAAAATTCCAATCCTTCAAAGCCTTGGAATCAGATTACAAAATTAAATGTCTCAGGTTCGACAGAGGTGGGGAGTTTACCTCAAATGAATTTTTCGATTTCTGTGAAGAGCATGGAATAAGAAGGGAATTCTCTATAGCTAGGACTCCTCAGCAAAATGGAGTGGTAGAAAGGATGAACAGAACTGTCCAACAAATGGCCCGTGCTATGCTTGATGAGTCTGGAACTCACGCAACCTTCTAGGGTGAAGCTGCATATGCTGCGGTTGTTATTCTCAACAAAACAAATGTTCGAGTGAACATCACTCAAACTCCACATGAGCTCTAGTATGGTAAAACTCCTTCGGTAAAGCATTTCAAAATTTTTGGGAGCAAATGCTATATTAAGAATATGGATGAACATCTTGGAAAACTTGAACCTAGAGCAGATGAAGGCATTCTCCTTGGATATTCTCCCTACAACAAAGCATATAAGTGCTATAATAAAAGACTTGGAATAATTGTTGACAGCATTGACGTAGTGGTTGATGAAAAAGGATACATCCCCAGGCAAGTAAATCATGAAGATATTGAAGAAGATGAAGACTACCCTCCAAATCAGACAGATGATGAAGAAGAACCTCAAGAGGCACCAGAGGAACAGATAAGGATAGAAGAGAAGACTCCATCTAGGTATGTTCAGAAGAATCATCCTGAATCTCAGATTTTGGGGTAGAAGGAAGTAGGTGTACAAACTAGAAGAACAATTCTAGAAGCCTCAAGCTATTTGGCATTTCTCTCCTCCACTGAGCCACAAAATGTAATAGAGGCATGCAAAGATGAAAGCTGGGTCA
Organism: Pinus taeda; assembly: GCA_000404065.3. Taxonomy (NCBI): domain Eukaryota; kingdom Viridiplantae; phylum Streptophyta; class Pinopsida; order Pinales; family Pinaceae; genus Pinus; species Pinus taeda. Next base: position 47,656 of record APFE030275396.1, read on the forward strand.
AGGCAATGGATGAAGAACTTGAGCAGATTGAAAAGAACAACACTTGGGAGTTGGTTCCTAGACCAAAAGATAAGAATGTCATAGTGACAAAATGGATCTTCAAGAACAAGTTGAATGAGAATGGGGAAGTTATTAGAAACAAAGCTAGACTTGTTTGTAAAGGGTATGCTCAACAAGAAGGAATATATTTTGAAGAAACTTTTGCTCCGGTTTCTAGACTTGAGGCCATCCGAATGTTCCTTGCTCTCTCAAGCTTTCAGAATTTCAAAGTTTTTCAAATGGACGTGAAATCTGCCTTTCTGAATGGGGACTTAGAAGAAGAAGTGGACATTGAGCAACCAGATGGTTTCATCCTTGGGAATGATCCAAATCTTGTATGCAGACTGAAAAAGGCTCTCTATGGTCTTAAACAAGCTCCAAGGGCTTGGTACTACCGATGGACAAAGTATTCTCATCAACAAGGTTTTCAAAGGTGATCAGCAGATAGCAATCTTTATTAAAAAATTGGAAAACGACAATTGTATACTTGTTGGTGTATGTAGCAGACATTATCTTTTGGCAGCAATGAAGAAGCTATGAGTCAAAGTTTTGCCTTGGTGATGCAGAAAGAATTCGAAATGTCTATGCTTGGAGAACTGACATACTTTCTTGGATTGCAAATCCAAAAAAATGAAGGCGGGATCTTCTTGTCTCAAACCAAGTATCTCAAGCAAACTTTGAAGAAATATGGCATGGAAGATGCAAAACCAGTATGTACCCCCATGATTACAGGATGCAGTCTCAGTGCAAATGATGAATCAGCAGCTGTGCATCAACCAACCTACAGGTCTATGATTGGAAGTTTACTTTATTTGACAGGTACCCGACCAAACATCATGCATGTGGTAGGAACAATTGGGATATTTCAGGCAAATCCAAAGGAAACTCATCTTCAAGCAGTGAAGAGAATTTTCAAATATCTTCAAGGGACGCAAAACTATGGCCTATGGTATCCTAGAGATACAGATCTCACACTTCATGCTTATACAGATGCAGATTGGGCCGGAAGCATGGATGACAGGAAGAGCACAAGTGGTGGAGCAT
>APFE030275399.1:14051-31436 GCA_000404065.3 Pinus taeda
ATAAATAAAAATGAGGATATGATATATATTAACTTATATCTTGGACGAGTTATAAACATAAATTTATATGTTGGACAAATTGTAAACATAAATTTATAGGTAAATTCAAACATTTTTTTTTTTAATAAATGGAAAGCTTATTTTGGTGTTGAAAATAATTGTAAAACATCAAACCTCGTAACGTGGGATAAAAAGAAGTTCCTTTTTGAAACTTTAGTCACTCCTGTTATCTTATATGGCTGTGAGGTTTAGGGTTGCAGCATCTCCAGAGAATCATGGAGAAAGATTAAGTATTTCAATATATTTAATAAGAGGTAGATTTAATTGGTTTGATTCTCATATAAAGATATAATGTTTAAATTGATTAATACAAATGATGTAGTGTAATTTATAGAAATAGTATTTTTCAAGATACTTTTTTTTTTTTTAATAAATGGGTAATAGTATTTCAACATATTTAATAACAGGTAGATTTAATTTGTTTGATTCTCATATAAAGATACACTGTTTAAATTGATTAATACAAATGATGTAGTGTAATTTATAGAAATAGTATTTTTCTATTTTTTTTTTTTTGGTTAATTTTAATCAAAATTCCTTAAAGATTTTAAAAAATTTAAGTTTAAGTTATTTAATGAGTAGAATTAGAGTGCTCCAAAAATTTTCCAGAATATTGAATACATATTAAAAATGACATTCTTGCTTGAAATTGTATTATAAGATTCTCATGAAAAATGTTATTTCTTCCTCTTCAAGTGGTAATACAATTGATAAAAAGCATGTTAGCAAGCCCTTGTGAATCTAAATGATCAGAATTTCAATCACCAACCAAACTTAAAAAAGAAAAAGAAAAAATTATTTAGTCTATAAATTAAACTACACCAATATAAATTAAAAATATATTCAATAATTAACCGGCCAATAAAATCATTAGATAAAATAAATCCTTTATATTTATTTGTAAAAAATGGTAGTAAATTTTAAATTATCTACAAATTATTACTTAAATAATTTTTATTTATTAGGAAATATTTAATAAAATTATCAAAAATTAATATTTAATTATTTAAATTTAATTTAATGAATTTCAATTATTATAAAAGGAAAATTTTAAATTTTTAATATATAATATATATATATAAATTATGTATCAAATGTGATTATATTGGATGAATTAAGGGCTTGTGCATCATATCAGGGGTTTTTATCGGGACAAATTGAAGAGCTATATAATCATATTTATAAATTACAAACTAACCATTTATATATTTGAATAAAATAATAATTATACTTAATTTTTAAAAATGGAATAACGTCATCAGTTTACCACGCTTGCATGGAATATTTAAACCAGACTTGGCCTAAGCGATGGATGAGATGGGGTCCGATCGATGCGTTTAGCATTAGGTACAACGACGATTGGACAATCAAGAGCAACTGGATATGTTTTGTTGGGTGGATATTTGGGTGTTTTTAGGCCGTTTTTGTCTAGTGGACGTTTTTAAAATTCTTTAGTTAATCCATAGCTATTTAGTTTAATGGAATACACTATTAAACTAGTGCCAAAGCAATTAATTGTATAAATCGATTGCTAAACGAGCGAAGTTGGTTAAGATTTGGCTTACTGCAAACGATTTGCTGGCTGCTGCAACTACATCATTACGAAATAAGATTTAAAAACAAAATTAACATTACAAATAAGATCCAAGAATAAAATTAACCTAAGAAATCTGCTTTTGAATTATTTTTTTCTCCAAAGAACCAGTATTTCAAATTCAACTCATTCACTGTAGAACCAGTATTTCAAATTCAACTCATTCACTGTAGTACCTGGTGCAGGGATAATAATACCTGCTCCAGGGATAATAATGTTTTAGTTAGTATCTTCGAATTAAGAATCGAAAATACATCGCAAAATTTAATAGAGATATAATAGTAAGTAATGTCATCAGAAATCCGCAGTTCTCTCGTTGGATTGAGAGGATTAATTTTCTATGGAACAGGTTTAAAGGGGTGTCTATTCTGGTTGGATTGAGAGGATTAATTTTCTATGGAACAGGTTTAAAGGGGTGTCTATTCAACATATCAAGAGGGACTTTAACCAGGTTGCAGATGAGTTGTCTAAAAATGGTCTCAGGGTGGATCCTGGGTTGTGGTCCTTATAGGTTTATTTTGAGGGCAGAGACTTTTCCGTTCAAGGATTTTTCCCTCCTCATTTCTAATCCTTGTTTTTGCTTGCTCCTTCTATTTTCTGGTTTTGTTTCATGCATGATCTAGTTTTTCCTTATGACAGATGATGGGTTCCATTAGCTTTTGTGTTGATCCAGTGCATGCAGGTTTTTTTCATATATGCTTTCTATGTCCATGCTGGTTGCAGCATGCTTGGCTCTCTGTGTTTTGGTGACTCTCATGCCTCGCAGGGCGTTTCAATCCATGGCCCGCTTTTTATCCTTCTCTTGTCATTTAAAGGTCTCGACAAGCTTTGGCCGCAGTTTCGGCCGCAGTTTCTCCAGGTTTTTGGGCCTCTTGGTTCTGGGTTATGCTGACTTATTTTCGCCATCTTTTTGGCTCTGTTAAGTTTATTTAGACTTAATTCTCTCATGGTTCTGTTAAGTTTATTTAGACTTAATTCTCTCATGGCTAGCGGCATGTGAATGGCCATTCGTTTAGCTTTCTATTTGGTTTATTTGATACAATATCACCATCTCTCTGGGTAATATGAACTATATGAGACATATCCTCTCAAGTCTCTGTACATAATGCTGTGTTTATACTTCTTATATAAATATAATTATGTTTTTTCGTCTCTGTAGATAATGCTCTGTTTATACTTCTTATATAAATATAATTATGTTTTTTCGTCTGAAAAAAAAAAAAATAATAAATAATGTGAAAATTATAAAATCAAAATAACTAGAAAATCTAAAGCATGTGAGAAAAGCGTTGAAAACCTCTATATCCCGACGGATAAAAGTATTTTAACTGCGTCTTAATTTTTCATTTGTGACAATAATATTTGGGAATTTGAAATGATATAAATTCGGAATTATTTGCAAAAATCTAAATGTTTGATTTAAATTTTACAAATCAATTTACCAGCCGCTTCCATGTGACGGTGCAAATTCAAAATTGGGAGTGGAGCCGATGAAATCATGAATGTTGGTTTTCTTTTTCAGAAAGTTTAGGATAAGATTTTGTTTTTAATGGGAGTTGTTTTTGTGTGATTTTTTGGAAGTTTTTATGGTGGGTTTTTTTGGGTGTGATTTCTCTAAAATCTAGCAAAAATTTATTGAAATAACAAGTTTTAGGTAACTTGTGAAATTTAAGTGGTTTAGGGACTTTCTAGAGTGCTGAATCAATATATACAGTAAAAAACTATTTTGAATAACACAAATCAAAATTTCACCTCAAATTTTTTCAATGGATTCCCACCCCAAACAGTCCAAAAAATCACATTAAAAACAATTTTTTTTAAAACCACTCTTTTTTATATATGGGATAAAAGCTTTTTATCAAACAACTCTTTTTTATGGGATAAAAGCATTTTATCAGTGAAAAGATTTGTGGCCGTTTGAAAGGGAGCGTATATTAGACAGTTTTGCCCAGCCAACCCGCTCTCATCTTGGACGAAGAAAACCTGAAACGCAGAGACATTTTTGTACAGCCAACCTGCTGTCATCTTGTTCCTTATTCTGAATTGCATAGAATTTTTTGAGACAGCCAACCTGCTCCTCTCATTTTCTTCTTTTCTCTGAATTGCATTGACTTGGTTTGGTTACTTTTTAGTCCAGATTTGGTTGTTTCTGTAAATATTTGAACGGATAGGATTATATTTTTTGCTATTAGGCTATCAGTTGTTTGGGCATACCTGACACTTTTCAGTATCAGGAATCTGGTTACATCTTTTCTATGTATTCAGATCATTATATTTTCGAAAATATAATCTATGATGGTTGGTTTTTTCTCTCTGAAAAAAAAGCATGGCATTTATTGCAGTGCATTTTTTTTTTGACTTTGTCCATTTTTTAGATTATAATTAGTGTTTTTTTATTCATTTTTCTTCTCGTTTTCATTTTTACTCGTGTTTGCATTTTTTGCGCTGGATTATATTTGGCTGCAGGATGTAAAGAAAAAGATAAAACCCACTATCTTCGATTGTATGATTTGAAATGAACTCTTATGTGCAACCTGTAAATATGATCGTTTGCCATTGAAAATCTTGGGAGCTTGGATTTGCTTTTGGTCTGTTTTCATAGCTGTCCCTCTGTCTGCGAGAGCCGGTCTCATAAATGGTTTGGGTTGCAATGTTTGCTGAAATGAGATGAAGAATTAAGGATGAATAATATACTAATTCCTTTATTATTCTTAACCTTCAATGGATGGAATTTGTATATCTGCACATGCAATCTGTATATCTCTGTTTCATTCTTGGTTTAGGTACATAGCTAACCGAATCGGTCTGTTATTTTGTTTTAATTTCACTGGAGGATATCCTGTGACTTTGGATTTCTGTTAATTTACAGAGTGGTTGAACCCGCTTGATAATGACTGCTTAGAGATTCCCAATACTTGTTTTGTTCTATTGTATTATTGGATCTGGTAATCTTTTTGGCCGTTGCTTTGGTTATTGATTCCGACTGGGTAATGATTTGAGACAGGTAAAAAAAATGTGGTCTCACATTGAGGAAGAAGATGACATAAGAGAGTGCACACATCAGGATTGCTTCAGTTTATTATAGTTGTGATTTCTGTTTCTAATTCAGTGTATTATGACATAATGTTGAGTGAAACATGAGCAACTCCTATAGAAGCAATTGCTATGGTAATGCTCATAAGATATCTAAAAGAAATTGAGCAAATGAGAGTAGTTAGATGGCTTAATGTTATTTTCAATGAAAGCACAAGTGAAAGAAAGAAAATATGGATGAAACAAAACTATACATGGATGCAAAAGTGAAATATCTATTTCAATCCCTATCTCACAAACAACAAGGAGCTAAAGATTTTTGTTATGGAGAAGTTTCGTAAAAGAGTATAGGGAAAAGAGTTGGGTAGAAAGAAGAAATACTACATTAAAGAATTCAACCCTACCTGTGATCTACACCAAAAAGAGTTCATGGGAAAAGAGTTGGGTAGAAAGAAGAAGTACTACATTGAGGAATTCAACTCTACGTGTGATCTATACCAAAAAGAGTTCATTGGAGCTAACATTCTGTGGAGAGCAAAGGTTCTTATTGCTCAATTAAGGACCATTTTGCATCAACTTAGGTGTGAAATAGTACGCCGTGGAAAAGGACTATAGAGGATTGGAAAGAACGAAAAGGCCTAAAGAAACTTGGGAAGAATGGGTGTGTACATTTTGCAAGTCTAGGACAATGGAATGGGAAAAACATTTCATTTTAGAATATGAGATATTCAAAAACATAAAAAAGTTATAAGAATATATTAGAATCAGTTTCTTAACATTTTAACCTTATCTTTTCTCATCACCAATTTAAAAAAAATAATTAAATTAAAAAATACAAAAAACAAGAAAATAATATCCTAAACTATCTTTAATCTAGTAAAACTTAAAATATCACATCATTTCCGACTCATAAATGTTAAATGGTGAGGGAAGAGTAGTTCATCTCGACGTTTCGGAGGTCTTTTCTGACAACGACATATACTTCATCTCGACGTTTCAGAGGTCTTTTCTGAAAACGACATATTTTGTCAGGGAAATTAATGATATAACATATTTTATTGCTCATTTTGTGCGAAATTGGTGCAGAAGGTGGAGAGAGGCGGCGGTCCTTTATTTCTCATTTTGTGTGAAATTGGTGCAATGTGATCCGTACAGCCTTCAACTTGTGAGGTTTTCCTACAAACTCTAGAGCTTCGTCGTCTGATTGTGTTCGGTAACAAGTGCCAGTCGTGTTTTTGGGTTCTCTACAGGTGTAGCGGGTGGAACATCCGCAATTCTACTAGATAGGAATGAGGATGAATCTGCCTGCACAGACCATCGGTGTTCGTAGACCACATCCTGCCTGCACAGGCCACTGGTGTTTGAAAATGGATATGGTGATCTGCTTTGATGTGAGACTGCCTACCCATCGATCCGGCATCAACTGCAGAGATCTGCCCAAGATATGGCGAATTAGCTGGTGCAATAAACACGTACAGAATCACCCCTCGCGCGCATACCATCAGAGGAAGACAATTCAGTAGAAAGAGAGGTATTAAACATAATATAACTGAGACTAGGAGTAGTAACAGTGAATAGAGTAGAACAGTAGCAAGAAACTTTCGTTTGTGTCTTCCGTTTATCTTTATCCACGCGTGAACGACGCTTGTTGCACTTCTTATTCTTCTTCATGGAGCAAATCAGCTGCATGTAACAACCCTTGTTCATAATATATGAAGAAGAGGCGTGTTCGGCTAATATTTCACGAGGTTTGGATGATGCGTTTATAGATTTTAGAGGTTCTGAATCTGTGTGTTGTGAGCATTTGGAGAAAGAAGTATGTTTGGGTGAACAACATTGCCTTCTTATGAGGCACACAACGAGCATGTAGCAGTTGGATGCATGTTCCGCTTCCTCCATCCCAACACGGTCACAATCACATCCCCTCACCGGGATGCCCGGATGCAGAATGCACTTCAGTGCATAAGTTCAGTTCAGTGTATTGAAAAAAGCGAAATCCACTATGCTGGCTCAGGCCGGGACTTAAAAAGTTATCTTAGATTCTTCACCTCGATAATCTATAACTTATTTTTGGGGTTGTTGGGTCTGTTTTCAAGGAATTAAACACCAGATTAGCTAGCATAAATGTATATGTGTAACTTCTCTTTTATGCTATTTCATTGGGGTTAACTGGTCATTTTCCAGGATTCTGGTATGGGAAGATGGTTACTGTGATTTCTCAAGCTGTCAAAGAGCACCCAACCGCTGTTCTACGACGTTTCTGGTGAAGGGGCAGACGAGACGATGGCAGAGTCTTTCCAACCAGAGCCCTTCTTCAAGATGTCTCTTGAAGTCTACAACAATGGAGAAGGGTAAGTATATATACACGTGGGGACTGCACAGAATCATGGCAGGTCTAGCAAATCGTTATTATCAATGGTCTGAATGTGCAGGGTGCATTGTATTTTGTCTGTTTGGTTTTTCTCATTATGAATCTAATAATTGTTCTGAGATAAACATAGGTTGTTCAAGATTCTGATCCTAACTTGGACAGATTGTTGGGAAAAGTGGCAGCAGATAACAGCCATAAATGGGTGTATAAGGAGCCTCCTGAGAATGACATGAACTTCTTATCCTCCTTGGCATGGTTCTCTCGATCCAGTAAGTTATTAAAGTTTCGTTATGTATGATCTCCATTGACTTTTGCTAATTGTCTTTTTGGGGATCAATCTCCTTACTGCACGGATGCCTCTATATATTTGCATAGCATCTAAATTTGCTTAGCTTATGAACAGCATCCGAGGATATGGGAAGCGCAGTTCTAATCTGGCATTCAGGTAAAAATTATTCGAACTCTCATTTTCCATTTTGTCTTTCCATTGATGCATTACATGCCTGTGAATTCAACACATCTCAGAATGGTTTAGCACAGGTCGGTCCGTATGAGAATTGTTTGCAGCAGACTCATTTTTTTCTGTGATCTATCACCAACAAAAATTTATTCAACACTCTTCTAAGTTCTAACATACATCCCAAGATTGATATTCCCACAACTTTCAGGTGCATAACAGACCAAACCCAGTTTCACATGGGCAATACATCTTTACATACTATACACTGTAAATCACTCACAGTCTGTACAGTATTTCTTGCTGCAGTTTTGGTCCAACTATAAATATTATCTTAGATTACTGTGATTATTATATCCACTATAACTATTTTATTTGTTCACTGAGCTGTGATTATTACATCCTCTATAGCTGTCTTACTTACTAATTTATTTGTTCATTGAGCCGTGATTATTACACCCCTATAGCTATTTTACTTGTTCATTGAGCCGTGGATTTTGATTTTATTTGAAAGCCCTCAAAATAGTATGTATTCCTCTATAGCTATTTCCTCTATAACTATTTTATTTGTTCATTGAGCAGTGGCATTTTGATTTTATTTGAAAGCCCTCAAAATAGTATGTATTCCTTGTGCTGTTTTTGGTTTTTTAATTGGTTTTTTGGTTAATTAAAAATTTGTATAAATTGTTAATATGGTTAATATTATTAATAGTGATAAACATTTAAAATTAAAAGTTTAATATATATTATATATTATTTATAATATATATATATATATTTATTAAATTAAAATAAATTATAATATATATATTATATTTAATATTTTTTGTCAATATTACAATTAAAATAATCAATGGAGAAATTTTTCAGTTTTATCATTAATTCTTAAAATTAAAATAAATTTCAACCTATCGTTCTTGGGATGAACCAATCAAATACTAACGATGTGATTAATCTGAAAGACATTTATTTACAATATGGATCAGAAAAGTTTTAGATCTAAAAATTTTTCTTTTCAAGTTATCTATGATTTATATAACTTATTTCAAAATTTAAACATATCAATAATATTAACAATCATAAGTCTATGTCTGCTTGGGGTAGCGCAATTGGCAATGGCCGTGGAAATGAAGTCTTACTGAATTGGAAGTACAGGATTTAAATCTTGTGCTATTCCCCCAATTGGGGTGAGAAGTTGGACATGATAAAGATATAGTCCTACCAAGCTTACAATAAACCATTTTACTACTTACCTTTTTGATAACTTTTACCACCCTCAGTAAACCCTTTTTTGTTCTCACCACAAAGAATAGCTTAGGACCATGTTAGCAACCTGTACTGCCAAAATCCATAGGTGACATAGGCAATAAGCATATGTCAATATATCAAGTTATATCAAGTTAGATATGATAAATATGTAGTCCTACCAAGCCTACAAGAAACTATTTTACCACTTACAAATTTTGATAACTTTTTATTACTTATCATTTTTTCTATTTTTGATAATTTACATTTTACCAGTTACAGTAAACCATTTTTTGTTCTTACCACAAAGAGTAGCTCAAGACCGCGTTAGCAACCTGTACCACCCAAGACATAGGAAATAAGTATATGTCAATATACCACTAAATTACTCAGTTTTTTATTCTCAACTCATTTTTCCTCACCACTATTTTTTCTTACTTTACTTATATATATAATATTTTATTTTTTTAAGTATTCATTTCATTTTATCTTATTTTATTTTTTATTAGGCTACTTTCTCTGTGTAAAGAAAAAAATACACAGATACCAGGCTGGATATCTCTGTTGTCATTGTGTTGAATTTCAATAGACTAGACCTTTAATCTATAAATATCTATGTTGTCATTGTGTTGAATCTCAAGAGACTATATGATTACGAGGCCGTGGCAATTTCAAACCATTGCAGTTGTTGCAGTTCGGGAAGGTCTGATCCAGGTTGGGTCACTGACTTACTACACAAGGTTTGTCTATCTATATACTATATTATCAAACTAAGTATTTTGAGCATAGAGGTTTTTAGTATTTACAGTTAAAATCATGTTGAAATTGTTTTTGGAGTGCACTGTGTGTAACATCAGACTTTTGGGTGAACATTTCACCATCTATATTTTGAACATTTCAGATTTCTATATTTTCATTATTGCACAGAAAAAGATGCATAATACTGCTTTTGCTTTAGATTTATTTGTATGTTATCTTGAAATTTCCATTAATTTTTTGGAGTGCCATGTCTTTGCCACACCTCAAGATTGGCACATTTAAATAGTTTTGTTTTTAGCATGCTGTGAACATGGTATGTACTTGTTCCCTTGTAGGGCAACTTTGAAACATGCATGTTAGATTCTTTAAATTGCATATATTTAGATGGAAGCCTTTGTAATAAAGACATTATGAATGGAACTGCTTCACCAAAAAATCTTCAAGATTGCCGGCATGCAATGATAGGGAGAAAGTCAAGGGCACTGACTGCAACTCCCCTCAAAACTAATTAGGGCATAGCATATGCAATCATGCACAAGTACAAAGTGCCCAAATAGTTGTCGACAATATTTTATATTTTATTTGCATAATTTATTGGTTACTTCAGTGTTCTCCCACTTCTGGAGAACTCCAGCAAAGAATTCAAGTAGTTTGGTTAGTGACTTCAAAAATGTGCAAGTTCTGGGCCACTAGAGATGAGAGGATTACTAGTGAATCTTGTTAGTCTTATCAGTCTTCAAGTTGTTTTTTTAATGTTTGTATTTTGTTTATTCTTTTGACCTGTTCACATAGAAAATGTCACTCCTATGAGAAACTAGAAAGCACAAAAAACTAGTTACTCCAAATCCTTTTTTAGAGCTTGGGCATTTTCTTTCATGTGATAGGGACATTACCACATATAGTCACCGAGCAAGAATAATACCAGAAGCAATTTTTCCTTAGTAGTTCACCTGGGGAAATATGTGTTGCTAGAGGTCAGTGCATCCTTGATGGATAGCATATGGGCAGAACAACGTAGGATGTAAGCATTAAAGTTGTATTACTGGGTTTTGGCTGCCACATGTAGAGCAGAGTCGAAGAGATTGTGAAGCCGTAACTTGACTTTTTTGTTGACTAATGAAAGGTTCCGTAGGTTCATGCTTGCTTCCTCTGCAAAACTTGTTTTAGCAAATCATAAGACAATTACAATGATGTTTCCTGCAGTTCTTGAGCGATTTGGGATAACTGCATTTGATTTGAGCAAGGTAATAAAGAGTTTTGTAAGGCACGAGGAAAATCTTCTAAGAGGTTTAAAACGACATCTGAATAGTTTAGAGGAAAGAATACTTGAATCCATGGCATGGAAGAAAGGCTCCTCGATGTACAATTCCTTGATTTTATATAAGCCTAGTCTTTCGGCAGAAATCAATCGTTTAGGTCTATTAATAGATCCAATGCCCTCACTTGATGCCATTGCAATGCATTGTGGTGCCTCTTCTGCAATCCCTCAGAGAACTGAGGCTTCATCAGGTAATTAATATTATCCGTTCTTACATGGTTGCAATGTATCTTTCTATATCACTACACTTTTTGCTTTTATTTCACCATTTGCATTATTCGTTTTTTTGTTTTTTGGATGGCATCTTTTTGTGTTATCTTATCTAAGATAATATGCTTGTTTTACTCGGACATGTTGAAACTGCATTTTATTGCGACTCCATTTCCAAACATCTCTGTAGAATTGACAATGAGTGTATTATGTTATATATAGCTAGAGATTTTCAAATAGTGGTTCATAGTTACAAAACAATCTTGAATTTTCAAAAAAAAAAAAAATTCTTTATTCCATTTGGCCTCAGACTAATATATGCCATAGGAGTTCTCCCAGTTGAAAGATATGAGTATGAATGAGACAAGCCCAAATTTTTTTTTGCCTAGAAAGTTGAGATCTTTTCAAGTCTTCTATGACTGAAATCTCTGATCTGAATACTGCCTTTTTCTTTTCAATTATCTGAATTTTTTTGCATTTTCCCATATATATGCCACCGTATTTTTTTTGCATGTCTTTTGTATATCTATAAATGTTGTGTTTTTGCTGTACTTCGAGGTCCATGATTTTTAAATTATTTTTTTAAACATGTTTTAGGACTATGCAATTTATTCTTGGAAAACAGAAGTTGTTATTCTTTAGTGATTAATGTTGTGTTTTTGCTGTACTTCGAGGTCCATGATTTTTAAATTATTTTTTTAAACATGTTTTAGGACTATGCAATTTATTCTTGGAAAACAGAAGTTGTTATTCTTTAGTGATTCGTCTTGTAGGGAAGAGTTTGGACTAGTTCAGTAGTTTGAACCAATTTTGTAGTAACACTTGCTCTTAAAGTGGAAAGAGATGTTTTAAATTCACTAGAAGTGGGAGGAAGCGCAAAATATATTTATGGTCTATCTGACTTCGGAGATTAGTATTTATGGTTTGGGAGGGATAAAAGTCGGCCACCATTTTGGATAAGTTGCGCAAAATATATTTATGGTCTATCTGACTTCGGAGATTAGTATTTATGGTTTGGGATAAAAGTCGGCCACCATTTTGGATAAGTCCCAAAATATATCTAGATGTTATTGATTTGCATGTGGACAAACATGTTAGTCACGATAGTGTAGGAGTTTCCAACCATATTATGGAATTCCAGGAATAGTTACAAAATAAATAATATAGGAATGCAATAAAAGATACAATGCCCAAGTCAAAAGGAAAAGGATATAAGTGTTTTGGGAGAAGGAGCATGTAATGGTGTACTTATTGGAAGATTTCTTCGAGGAACATATTATAAACAAAAGCTTTCAGGCCAAGTAAATTTTTTAAGTAGATATGATTTTTTCAGAGTCTTGAAGAAATTGATGCTGGCTCCATGTTGAGAACACACTCCCTTGTCACTTGCTTCATTTAACATCTCTTTTGTTCGATCCAATCTGCATATTCAGCATAGACCATGTATTAGAATAATTTATGTGTAAATATTTGTTGTTGCGTCTCCCTTCTCCATCATAGTAACCAAATCCAAGGCATCCTCATTCCTTCTAGTAGCTCAATGATAAGATAATTATCAATATATAAGTTAGTCTCACACTTTTTTTTGGGCAATACTTCATAATCTTGTTTCATCCTTCTTCTCCGAAAAAGAACAAAAGTCATAATAGTATAAGTCACCACATTTGGAGCATCGTTATTCTAGATCATATCAACCAACAATTTCATGGCATCCTCAAGCTTTTGTTTCAAGAAGAAATACAGAATCATGGAAGTATATGTTGAACAGTTGCAAGAAACTCTAGTGAAAATCAATTGCAAAAAACATTTTCATCCATGTGAGTTTTTGTTTGTTTGTTTTTCAGTAGAGCTACCAGGGCATTACACTTGAGTGCCTCTACACCCAGTAAGCCATGGCCAAATTGTCTCGTAAACTTATTGTGAAGGATGCAACAATAGCGACAAGAAAGGGATATTGCTTACCAGACAAATTCTTTTAAACTGTGTAGCATTTTCATTGCCCTATATTTGTTAATGCTTTGCGTAGATCATGGTTGAGGCATAAGATAGTTTCACAATTTTTTTTGGGCAATACTTCATAATCTTGTTTCATCCTTCTTCTCCGGGAAAGAACAGAAGTCACAATAGTATAAGTCACCACATTTGGAGCATCGTTATTCTAGACCATATCAGCCAACAATTTCATGGCATCCTCAAGCTTTTGTTTCAAGAAGAAGTACAGAATCATGGAAGTATATGTTGAACAGTTGCAAGAAACTCCACTGAAAATCATTTGCAAAGAACATTTTCATCCATGTGAGTTTTTTTTTTGTTTTTCAGTAGAGCTACTAGGACATCACACTTGAGTGCCTCTACACCCAGTAAGCCATGGCCAAATTGTCTCGGAAACTTATTGTGAAGGATGCAACAATAGCGACAAGAAAAGGATATTGTTTACCAGACAAATTCTTTTAAACTGTGTAGCATTTTCATTGCCCTTTATTTGTTAATGCTTTGCTTAGATCATGGTTGAGGCCAGGATGTGGTCCCTACAAGCTACCATGAACTTGTACTTTAGCTAACAGGGTTGTGGAAAGAAAATTTGCTATAGTGGGCCTATGTGTATATGTTAGTGTTTGTTTAAATTCTAATTGAAGGGAATTGCTCCATCTAAAACACAATTTTGGCAAGATACAATGTGTCAAACAAGGTGAATGAGATTTCTATACTAGGGTTCCGAAAGAAGTTTGAGCCTATTATAAAAGCGTGATTGAAGGTCTGAATATAATCAACTACCAATAATAGCATTTGAAGACATGTGGATTACATGAGAAGGTTATTTAATCAGCGTTGGAAGCAGAGCATCATGAAGGAACTGTATTGAAGTCTTTTGAAGGAAGTCGATTTCATGAATGTGTGGATCATGGCACAACTGGATCACAGATTGAAACATATGAGGAGTCATTTTTTTAAAAGGAGAATCCATTACAGAAAGGATGTTGCCTTGAACAAATCATGGGAGGTTTATGCAATTTGCATTGAATTGAAATTCTATGACATCGATTGAATTTACTTAGCAATTTCTCTCCTCTGTATTTCTATGAGGGCATTTGATTGCCCCGACAACTCGCCAGATTTCGATAATACAACCATGTCCTACACAAAAACCTCTACTTCACCAATTCTTTCCCATTTCCACCACCTCTCGCCTCTTGATTCATGATGCCTTCCACGTCCACATTCTTGTTTCCTACAGTGCTACCACTACATTACTCTACATTCATCTACACTTCTATCAGCGTGTCTTTGCACCTTTTTGGCGCAAATGCTAGTTATACTCTGGGGGAGGTAAATCACTAACACAGTTGAAGAGAGGTTTAACCCCACTTAAAAGTTAGGCTAATATGGCGTAAAATAATCATATACAAATTCCACCATATTTCGAATTTGATAATTATATAATT
This sequence comes from Pinus taeda, assembly GCA_000404065.3. Taxonomy (NCBI): domain Eukaryota; kingdom Viridiplantae; phylum Streptophyta; class Pinopsida; order Pinales; family Pinaceae; genus Pinus; species Pinus taeda. The sequence continues at coordinate 28,542 of APFE030275399.1, forward strand.
CTCGGAGTTCAATAGTTGCGAGTTGTGTGATTTAATATTTAGATGGTTGACCTTTGTTCGTGGTGTTTGCATTGTTCGAGGTTTTTTTTCATAATTTCCTTTTTTTTAGAGGAAACCCAATGACGTGAGAGGGGATTCCTCCCATAGCGTACAGTTGAACCGAAATAGGTGGGAAAACTAACGAAGTAGAGTCTGATAGCAGATTTCACCCCATAGATTACCTAGCATGCATAGAATTGTAAAAGTCGTTTCATGGTCTGGGGAAAGTTCAATTATTTTATTGTTTGGACTTTAGAATTCCCTAAGACATCGAAGAGTTTTACTATTATCACTTAAACTTGAGATTAGGACATTTCAATCAGTGTAAATCTAGGGAGAATAGATTGCATTTCATTTTTTGGGTCAAATTTTGGTTATAATGATTTGAAATCAATTCTGATTTTTACCAGGAAAAAAAAGAGGGTTCGCCATTGAGTAAATTGGGACATAGATGTTTTAATGTCACCTGATTTCTTCCATGTGTAGGTTGGTTCATTTATCTGGGTGGCTAAAGTCATCCTATATAATCACAATGGAAAATGATCCTTATTCTCTTTTGATCTTTATTCTTAGTTATTGCAGACATCGGATGGCACGACGGAGGAGGATACCAATATACTACAAAGAATGCAACTAGTCTAAATCAGGTAATTGGGAGCCAATGATAATTCTAACTTGTTTAGGTCTCATTTCTTCGGTTGTTCTTGGTTATGGGTGTTGGGTGTTGGCCTAGCTAATGAATGAGAAATGATTTTTGATTTGCAAGAGGTTAAAAAGTAGGGTTCGCCAATGAGGAGGAAAATGAGATAATGGGTATTTTTGTTTCAAGTTTCAACCTATAAACTACTTGATTTGTTCCACGGGTAGGTTGGTTTATTTATTTGCTTTGTTACAATCATTTATATATAATCAGAATGGACACAAAGTATAGTTATTTTTCAAATCTTTGTTTGTAGTTATTGCGGAGATGGGATTACACTTCGAAAAAGGAGAAACAATGAAGAATGTGACCAATTTGAATCAAAATTTCAATCTAGAGGTAGTTCCAAGTAAAACTAGTTTGAATTTCATTTGTTCGACAGTTCAACGATTTGAAATCTAGATTTGTATTAGGTGCAAAGAGGAGGGAGAAAACAATTATCACATGTTCCTAAACTGTAGTTTCACTTTCCAGTTATGGAAGAATCTTGCTTCCTACTTTGGTTTCAGTTTGGTGTATTACTCATCCATGCAAGATGCTCTGTTTTGGTGGAGCACTTAGAAATCTACAATTAAATGCATTCCTCAACTTTTCCTTTGGTTAGTTTGGAAGTGGAGGAATAAGTTATTATTCTAAGATGGGATGGAAGATAAAAAGACTGTGTTTGAGAAGATAATCTCTTCATAACTCTTTTCCAATTAAGATCATTATTCATAAAAACAAGAATTCAAAGGTACAGGGGAGGGTCCAGGTGACTTTTCCGAGAGCTTTTTTTGATGGGGCAGCACAACATGGTATATGTGCTTGAGGCTTTATCATATCAATGAATGAAGACCAACATTTTTCCATTTATTGGAACGAAGGTAAAGGTACAACAACAAGTCTGAAGCTATGGCCCTTGTTGGTCTCATACATTTAAGCACCTTCCTTAATATTCAGAATCTTCAGATCTACGGTGACTCTAAAATCATGATTGAGCATGTCTCAAGGAAATGATCTATAAAGAACTCCATGTTAACAGGGTGGCTGAATAGGATAAATGTATTATGGAACATAAAAAATGATTATTCTATCAATAATGTGGACAAATCCTATAATACTCGTGCTGACGACTTATCAAAGAAAGGGCTCTCAATCCAGCCTGGTATATGGAAAATGGAGATTCATATGGGAACAAGCACATATCGGATTGAAGATTTTTATTCGCTGGGTACTTAATCCATTTTGTTTTTTGTCTCCCCCAAAATATATTTCTTTTGCTCAATGCCTCTTCCTCTTTACAAAAGGTATGTTCGTCTATTACCTTCCTCTTGATCTTCTCTTTTTGATGGGGTTGCTTTATCTATATGGACTTGAATGGTCATCCTCTGTCTATGGATAGATATTGTCTGTTTTGTTATATATTTATACTTTCATCTCTTCATGTAAGTTTTTTCAGACCCAAAAGTGCTGTGATTAGCAGAGTCTTTTATCTTTTGCTTTAAGCATATCTCTGATTCTCTATGTAAATATACTTTATATAAATATAAATACTGTTTTTTTCATACTGAAAAAGAAAGAAACTTGCCATTGTGAAAGAATATGAAATATGGATGTTTTTTTTGGGAAGTTAGGGCAATTTGTTTATTTGGGTTGCTTATTTTCGATCTTTGTTTGCAGTTATTGCCGAAAGATACTTTGTGGAATTGGGATGACAATCCCGAAGGAGAGACACGATGAATGTGACTAGGTGAGTCTATATTAGGTTCTTTCATGTTGTTTATTAAATAATTATTTGATAGAAATTAGCTTAACCATTAGATAATATGGTTATTGTAAAAATTTTTGTTTTCCCACCCCGGTTTTCAGTTTCTCCTTATTTCTCCCATGTAGTGAAATGCCCTTTCTCATAACCATACATTCAACAATGCTGAAAAAATAAATTTGCTGAAAACACAAATTCTGGAAAATTTACAGAATGCTGGAAATTGCAGAAATAAAAATAAGCAATAATAAAACATCCATTAAAACACATTAAAACACTGATATTTTTGGTCAACGTGACCCTGGAAAAACCCCCTACAACTCTTGGGGAAAACCAGTTTGAGAGCTCTTCTTTATTTCTGAAAAATGTCTTTTTACAGCAAGAAATTTCAGCAAAAATTACAGCAAAATAT
>APFE030275399.1:46769-105585 GCA_000404065.3 Pinus taeda
ATGGGCGGAGTCTATTTTTAGACTGCCAGTCTAAAAATAGAACAGTCGAATATTATTAGCTCTTAATAATATTTGGACTATAAATATTATCGTATCCTCTTGCAGCACTTCAATTCGAGCTACGGATGTGGCACATGCAACTATCAGAAGGAAATACACTTTTCCTATGGGTTAGTTGAGCTATTGCATGATGGACTTCAGTTAGAACTCAAGTGATTGAGTTTGGTGGAGTTTATTGAGGAGTTGATGGAGTTGTGTTCAGTTTGACTTAGTTGTAGTTATTCTAACTGACAAATACACTAGTGATGAGTGGTGTGAATAATTATTAATTAATTCACCAATTATTAACTCATAAATCAACTAAAGAATACATCAGTTAACTCAGTGCATGGACAGTTCAGTGGAGACAAGTGTTAGAGGTGGGTGAAAGGGTGAGACCGCTATCAGTTGTGACTATAGTTGTGCATGAGATTTGCATAATCATTGATTGAGATTGACAATGAGTATTGCACAGTACAAGCCAAGGGAATTCGAACTTGGATCAGATCTATTCTCAACTTGGATTACGCAGTGGAGGCAGGCAAACAGTGGAGGAGATTTGAACCTGTGACTTGTTCAGATCTGAGCTAGTTTGTATGTAACAGGTGGAGATAGTACTGAGTACTTGTGAGGAGTATTGTACTATGTATTGTTACATATTCTCTATCATTATAATATATAGATAGTTGGGGGTTTTCAGCTGTATGCTTTCCCCATTACATACTGTGTTGATATGTGTGATTGATGTTTCAATGTGCGCATGCGATTATTTCTTAATTCCGCAAATTGATGATCAATGGTAGAGGAGGTTATGTATTATGCATGCATTCCACAAATAGTGTATAATCAGGATAATCTCTGTGAATAAGTGTTATATTATTCAAAATTTCTACATGGTATCAAAGCTAACTTATTTGTAGAAAAATTCTACAGAGAGAGCTCCAAAACTAAACTGACAAAAGGTTACCAACTAATCCTCAAAAGCCTTTTTATGAATGAGTTCTCTATTTTCTTCATTTTCCATTATTTTCCTTCATTTTCCTCCTCGCATGCAACATGTGACCTTTCAGCTCCCTTTTCTTCTAATTTCCATTATTTTCATAAATAATTGTACCAAAAATGCCATTTTTCCTTTCCAAATCCTTAGCCATTGCCTTTGCCAATTTCTTTAGCCTTTAATAACCAAATGAACACCCACACTAGGATGTCTTGCCCAATATTCAGCTTGGAATAAGTGTCCCATCAACCGGGGTTATTAGTTTTAACTTTAATTACATGGAATATTCACCAAGATTATTACAACTATGAAAATCAATTGGTACTTCAACCTCTTGATCATTTCTTTTTGTTAGAATGACTACATAAGATATAAGGTATGAAAGTATATAGAATAAACTCTTTATCATAATTTGAAGAAAACAAAGTAGGAGCATGTATGATAGCTTGTTTGATAAAACTAAAATATTTCTTTTCAAGATCATTCCACTTAAATGCATTATCTTTCTTAATCATGTTTTTCAATGGTAGGAAACTTTGAGTGAAATTAGGAATGAATCTCCTTACGAAATTGATTTGTCCAAGAAATGATTGCATAGATTTATTGTTATGAGGTAGCGAAATGTTAGATATAGTTTTAATTATATTATGAACTATCATAATAACCTCTTTTGATATAATGAATCCTAGTAATTTACCTTGAGTGAGAGAAAAGAATGTTTTTTTTTTATTCAAAGAGATCCCATATTTACAACACCTTTCAAAAATCTGTTTTAAATGATGTATATAATCTAAATTTTTCTTCAAATAGATGGTGATATCATCTAAATAAACAACAATAAACGTGTTAATCAACCCCCTAAAAGCAATTTCCATTTCCCTTTAAAAATTCGCACACACATTGATGAGTCCAAATGGAATCTTTTGATATGCATAGGTTCCCCATTTGGCTTTGAATGTTGTCTTGAGTCTATCATTAGGGTGAACTAGGATTTGGTTGTAACCTGAAAATCCATTGAGAAAAGATAACATCTCAGATCCAGAAACGTCTTCAAGTATTTGTTCCATAGGAGGTAATGGAAAATTATCCTATTCAGAGGATTTATTCAGGTTTCTGAAATTGATGCAAAGTCGAAATTTTTTCATTCTTCTTTCTAACGGGAACAATATTTGAAACCCATTTAGAATGTCTCACGAGGAAGATGATTTTTTCTTTCAATAACTTGTTCAACTCCGCCTTAATTTGAGGTACTAGGTTTCGATGGAATCTGCGTAGTTTTTGTTGGACAGGTTTTGATTGTGGCATAATGGGAATTGTGTGTTGGATAATGGAAGTATTATAGGTTTTTAATTCATCGTATGACCATGAAAAAACATCCTTATACCACTTGAGAAGATTGATTAAAGCAGTTCTTTCTAAAGGAGTGCAACCTAATCCTATATTTACATTTTGGGGATTCTGGTCTATACCTAAATTAATGGCTTCAAAGTTCATGGTAGGAATATTGGTCTTGGTATTTACAGTTTTCTTGAATCAATTTTAGATATCATAGAAATCTTCACGGACCTAGGAATGAAATTTTCAAATCAAATTTTATATTTTTTAAATGATTTATTTATTTCAAGGTCATGGGAATGTTAATCAATAATATGATTATCGTATACACTTTAGGAAGTAAGAAAGCTAATTATATCATCATCATTGTTGAACACTCGCCAATTGGTGATATTATCTAAAATTGAAGGTTTGAATATCAATTCTATGGAGAATCAATCAGGATTAAAATCTTCAAGAGGATTCAATTTAGAAGAAACATTAGCTAACAAGTCAGCACTAGCATTTTTCAATTGAAATAGAAATGATATTAAATGAATAAAAATTACATATTAGATATTGAACTTATGATTGGTAGTTTTTCAAGTTATAGGAGACATAGTGAATAACATTTTTAACTTGTTTAATCACAATCTTTGAATCACCAAACACTTTAACATCATGCACATTCATACTAATAGATTTTTAAGCCCTTGTACTAATGTTTGATACCCAGCTATGTTGTTAGTACATTCAAATTCAAGTCTGCAAGTTAACATAGTTTTCTCTCCATATGGGCTAATACAAATGCAACTTACACCATCTCCATTGTTATATTTTGATCCATCAAAGTATAAAGTCCAAAATAGATTATTTACATGAATATTTACAAAATGTACATAACGAGATGAGTCAATCTAAGATAAATTTTCAATTTCAAAAACATGAGAATCTTGTTCAAAAGGAGAATTTTTGTGCAGTAAAATTCTCAAAGAAAGAGTAAAAATAATAATTGCCTAAAATGGAATTTGGTGAAACCGTTGGCTTAAGAGGTCCTAACCCAAGTTCAGAGTTAGCATCACCAACCAACAAAACCCTACACTACTGTCCCTTTTAGCAACAACCCGCATAGTGTAGGTTGCAGTCTCACCCGAAACAGTATTGGGGGATGCTAGAACAAGGTTTTTGCATCCAGAGGCCTATGTGATGTGTATTCTGATCCTTTATGGCCTAGATCCGCCTTCGCGCAAATCTACCTTTTCCAGATAGCTAACTATAGCAAATCTATCTAACAACTTCGAGATCTTCGCAAAGGTATTTAATTGTACTTATTATGATTAAATATTACAGATCTACCCGTTTCACGTAGTAAATAAGCATTAAATCACATAAAACAGATCATAGAGAGAAGATATATAAACTTAAATAGAAGTAAATAACAAGGTACAAATGCATCATAATTGCTTCCCAAATAGTCATTATTATGAATAAGCGTTCAATTACAGACTTCTCCTCCCTGCGCACTCAACTACAGGGGCCCACACACTCAGCTTGCAGACTTGCCAAGATCTCCACGCACTCAGTTGCAGGAGCCTTCCCCTTTCACCTAAGTACAGGAAACAAACTTTTCCTGCCTTAGAACCTTTCCCTTATAATGATTATTCACAAAAGTTATATCTAAGACTTGCTATGACTCATCTATTTATAGCATTTGCTTTACAATACCATGGTCTGCGGACCATGGGTGGGTCTCAAAACAACTCTATCACCTACCCAACTAAGTGGCTAAATCCCCTTTGACTCTACCTAGCTTCATGCTCCATTGTCCACATTTCATGAAGACTTTATCTTTGCTACAAAAATATATTATAAAAATGACTCAAAACTCAACAAAATTGACCCGAGGGACCCCATCCCAATAGGCCCCCAACACAAATATGGTGACTCTCCCTCGAGTCACTCGCCTAGTGCCTTAATCTTGTTGCGAATTTCACTGAACTCGATCTGCAATGTTGTGAAGTCAGCAAAACATTGTACCACGGCCTGCTACACTTCATCTACCAGATTTTTTGTAGTCGAGCCTTCCATTGCCAAGCGCATGGTTCTTTGTGTTTGTTAGAGTGTCTGCAACTTGTCCTAGACTGACAGAGTAAGCTGACATGCTTCCTTTGTTCATGGTTGTATTCTAGCCTTTAAAACAACCTATTTTCTCTATAGCTCTTTAATTTGTGATTGCAGTTGTTTTCCTTCATGTAATCAAGCAAGGCATTGGACTAGTGCCAAAGTATGCACAGTCACCCTGACTTCATTAAACTGTCGTTGTGTCTTCCGGATGTCCGAGACAAGTTTCTGCAGGTTTGGATCCTCCTAAAAAGTCATCCATAGCTCCATGACATGTTCGAATATCAGTGTGCAGCCTGTGAATGCTACATCCAAAGTTCTCATGCTTTCCCTGATGGTTGCTCCATGCTACTCCCAGACCTTTGGCAAAGTGGTTGGATGAAATTTCAACTGCAGCTCTGAGATATTCAGTTGAAATTCAAAGGTTACTCGGTCGATCTCATCCTTTGATTCTCTGACTATGGCAACCAACTTCCAAATCTTAGCTGATGCTTCTGCATCCTCTGGAATGTGAAGTTATGGTAGTGTCTTGCATGCCTGTGCAATTATTGCCTCCAAGTTCTAGCTTTGCGCAGCTAGTTCTGCTTTTTTCTTTCAATGCTTGAGCCTTTTCTACAAAAATTTGCTCATTCTTCATCTTGACTTCGCTGATGACTGATAGTGTGTGCTACTCCCTGATCCCAAGCTCGTCTAATACCCCCTGTTGAAGCACGTGGAGGGTTTGAATGGGCAGCGCGGCAAAGTTGACACCAACATCTTTTATCTGTTCGAGTTGGGTGTTTGCTTCATCTGCCTTTATGCGCAGTGATCCTTCTAGTAATGGGATAACTCTGAGGTCCATAGTCATGTCTGTGTCTAGTACCAACACGTTGGCTTACTGTAGGCTCGCTTGAATCTCGCTTGCTTCTCCCACACTCGCCTGAATTCGACCTATTTGAATATGCAACTAACACAGATCCTCCTAGACACTCCCTAGCATCTGCATGTACTACTGCTCGAATTGATTCCAAAACTCCGTTGTGATGTCATGGACCTTATCGCCAATCTCCTCCAAGTCCCCCTCAGTGAGGACCATTGGATCTACATGTGCATGCTTATCGTACTTATGTTTCTTCCAGGACCTAGAAGTGGTCTCCCTGGTCTATTTATGCAATATAAAGGGACTGCTCTGCTCCCCGCCACCACCTCCTTCCTCCTCAGACCCTTCCTTATCTGTAGTATTTTGGGAAGCAGATTCCTCAACTTCCTGTGCAGCCTCCTTCACAACGCGCTCCTTGTCAATGGCTGCCTTAGTAGTAGCTTCCTTCTTTTCCTGTTCTGCTTTTTCTTGGGTTGTTGCCTGCTCAGCCTCTTTATTTTTCGATGCTACCTTCCCATGAGCAGCAGCCTATGAAACTTCCTCTTTCTTCTATGCTATTGTGGCCTGCGCAAAGGAACTTTCCCTGGCCTTGCTTGTTCCTGCGCCGAGATCCAATGGCTGCCTCCACCCAACAGGCCATTTTCCTATGACTTCCTACACATCTGCATCTGTTACTAGGTATGGTAACTTGTACCATATTTTCTTAGGGTCTCGCCTTGCGCGAATGGACACGTTATGAAAATCAGCTTTAAACTCTGTGTAGGCCTCCAATTGTCCAAACAATGTTGGTGACAGTCTTGGCCTCTCATTGATCACGGTGCAAAGGTCCATCTCCATCAGCACCCAGAATACCTTCATTTCCATGACCCTTTCTGGGTTCTTTGTTTCCCACAGTGAAGCAAACTTCACTACTTCTGGTAAATCCTCATCCTATGGAGGGAACTCGCTATCCTCCAAAAGTCTCCATGGGACGAGAATAATCAATAACAAAATTCAGGCATAGTGAAAATCCTTTCCATCGTCTTTTGCTTCGCGACAGTTCAATAGAAATTCTTTGCATAGGTACTACACCCAGTTATGTTGCACCCCTTCGCGTATTTTGCAGCGAATGATATTACTGGCATCAGCACTTCATCTGCATGGAATTTCCTCAAAATCTTGCAAGCCAATATCTGGGCGGAAAACCGCACCACTCGGTCGGTGATGGAACGAATAGAATATCCGCGTGACTTCTTCACTAAGCCATACTCGTGATTCATTTTGTCCACAATTTGTTTCTCTTGACTCTTGCCTCCAAACTCCTTGGTGGGATCCAACCCTTGGTAGGGTAACCTTTTGATATGATGGATCAAAATATCTATGATGGGGATGGGCTTTCCCATCCAGAGACACCCATCATGCACTATCATAAGCAATTGGAGTATGCACACCATGTTGATAGTGGTTCGGCTAAAGTGTGGTACCCACAACATATTCAACAAGCTGGACTTTTCAACCCCTGTGACCCACTTTATAGTCTCCAGTCACGTGACTCCAATCTCCTCATAGTATATCTTTGTCAAATATATTTTTGTCGCCAAGTGTGGGAATTTCTCATGGCCAGCTAGATCCCAGTCCTCCATTTTGAGTGTGGGAATGCATCCTAACTGTGAACCTTCAAATGGAAATTTCTCCGGTAATAGCGGTGTGGAGACCATAAACTCACTAGAATCTGGATCCTTGGGTACCTTCGCTTTGCCCTTTCGCAAAGGGATATAATCTAGGAGCCTAGAGATAGGCTCGCCCTCCTCAGCATCCAACTCTTCAACTCGTCATGAAGCTCCTATTCCTCCAGATCCAGGGGTTCATATGGTTGTTTTTCCGTGTCCGTATTTCCTTTCTGTGGAACCTCCACAGGGTTCTTCCTTGGTGACTGCCTCACCCGAACAACTTGGAATTTCTTCTACTTTTCCTTAGCAATAGATGGCTTTGACCTAGGTGACCTCGGCATCATAGGTACAGATGGCGTAGCTTCCATCAACGCAATTCCAGGGACTGCGACGACAGACACAATGGCTTCAAAGTCAGTGGCTTCAGAACTGGCAGCTTCTGTTGGATTGGTTTGAGCCATGCTATCTAAGAAGGCTTTTCGGTTATACTCAGGTAACTCAATTAACCTCGATCGTGAAAGAAGTTCCTCCCAATCTTCTCATTTCATAAGTTTCAAACAATAGAGCTTACAAATAATTTTTGGAAGGAAAAGTGTTCAATTGTAGCCCAGCATGCCATATTTATAGGCGATTTCAAATTCAAATCCGATCGTTCCCTCCAATTTCTGATCATAAATGTACCTTTGGCGGCATATTTCAAAATATTTTCGCCATAAATGTCGCATACCTGCTCCTCCTAAAGGGATTCTTACCTTCCAATCAGCTACAATGCACTAAATGGCTATTTTTAGACCCAGTTATGCGGCACCATCCTCCATGGCACAGCCCTGCTGGCGCGTTGCTTTCTTTCCTCACACAACCTCCTTAATTCATTTCCCCCCTTCTTTGGGTAGTGTAGTTTATAGTCTCGTACCTCCTTGCAACTACCTGGAGTACTAAGACTATCCTCCCATCATATAGTCATCTCATCGGGGCAGGATCTCCTTGATACAACTTCAGTCGGCTTCCGTCGACTCTTCCCGAGAATGGTTCCCCATTCAGCTTTGCGAGGTAAACTCCACCACCATTTGTGATTTCCTTAACAACATATGGCCCTAACTAGTGCAATTAGAATTTTCCTGAAAGTTTTGTGAACTTGCTATCATATAGCAACACGAAATCATCCACCTTGAAGGTGTGTTTCTTAATATGTTGAGCGTTCCATGCCTTCTCACACTTTTTTTGCACCTGTTGGTGAAATCCTGCTAAAACACTATCTTCTTCTAACTCCAGCAATTGCGTGAGGTCCTCCTCCATGGTCTTGTGGTATGCCATATCAGTCAATGTTGCAATTCACAAACTTGGCACAATACACTCCATGGGCATCACAGCCTCTATTCCATAGACTAGTCTGAACAGGGTTTGTCCAATCAACTTCTTACACATCGTCCTATATGCCATATGACCACTGGTATACGCACATCCCAGTCATTCCTCTACACGTTGTAGATCCTTGTCAATGTGTTCTCCAAGATTTTATTGAATGCTTCAACTGTACTATTCGCATGAGGATGATAGGGCATACTATTTTGATGATAAACCTGAAATTCTTTGAGCATCACAGAAATAGTTTCATTGAGGAAGTGTGTACCCCTGTCACTCATCAGTATCTTAGGACACCCAAACCTTGTCAAGGAATTCTCAAATAGGAAATTCACTGTTGTAGTGATGGTATAGTCTTTCTCTGGTTGTGCTTCTGCCCATCTTGTCAAGTATTCATTTTTAGTAAGAATATACTGGCGCCCATCCTTTCCCCAGGGGTTGTATCGAACCCACGAAGTCAATAGCCCATTTTTCAAACACTTGTAATGAAATCTGAGGAATCAAGGGAAATTCATCCCTTCATGATGGCTTTCCCATCCTCTAACACACATCACATGCCTTGCAATATGCCTTAGAATCCTTATGTAGTGTTTTCCACCATAATTCTGCGCGTAGAAACTTTTGCACAACTGCTCTACCTGCATAGTGTCCACCCGCCACTTCTGCAAGTGATTTGGCAAGGATACTAGATCGTTCAAATTCTGGAATGTATCGGGGCACTATTTCATCAGTACCCATTTTATACAAGTGTCTCGTGATCACATAAAAGTCAGTTGCGCTAACTACCAATTCCTTCTTCTGTTGAGTAGAATATCCTTCCAGGGCTATTCCAGTAGTTAGAAACTAAATTATATCAGAAAAGTGAGCATCTACAACTCATACAAAAAAGAGCTACACATCTGTCAACCCTTCTTCCAAACTAATTTGTTCTTCGCTTGTCTCAATTTGGGATAAATGATCTGGTCCTACATTCAACCATCCAGGTTTCACAATCACCTCAAAGCCATACTCTTGAAATAGTAATAACCACCTACAGATTCCCCCCCCCCCCCCCCCAACACAAGCTTATTTACCAAGTATTTGAGAGCAGAGTGATTTGTATACATTTTTAAATGCACACCTAATAAGTAATGTCGAAATTTCTGCAGCACGTAGACCATCGTCAACCCTTTGCGCTCTATAGTTGAATAGTTTTTCTCAGCCTTAGACAGTTTCCTGCTTGTGAAGGCTATTGGATGATCAATCTTTCCATCTCCTGCCTGGGTCAGTGTCACACCTAGCATAATACAGGAGGCATCCACATGCAAATGAAATTCTTTCTTCCAGTTTGGGAATACCAAAATAGGCGCAATCACCATCTTTTCCTTTAATGCATCCAAACTGCTCTGACACTTTTCATCCCAACAGAGGGTCACATCCTTATTTGTAACTTCTCCATTGGCGTGGTTATCTAAGCATAAGCCTTGATAAATTTTCTATAATAACAAGTGTGCCTTAATGTTGCGCGCAACTGCTTTACATTCCTCGGAGCTTCTAAATTGATGATCACCTCTATCTTCGTGGGGTCTACCATTAACCCTTGTTTGCAGACCATATGACCTAGAAATTTTCCATATGGCACACAAAATATGCATTTCTTCAAATTCAGCACAATTTGATACCTGTGAAAAGTATCCAGCATTAGGCGTAGACTTGCGACATTGTGCTTTACCAATCCGAACACAGTCCAGTCATCAAAATATACTTCAATAAATTTATGGATAAATTCTTTAAATGCGGCAATTACGACCCTTGAAAATATTGTTGGTGCATTATTTAGCCCAAAAGGCATCGTTGTGTACTGGAAACATACCCACTCTATCTCAAAGGTCATCTTACTGCGATCCTCCAGCACAATCTTAATCTGATGGTACCTTGAGAACCCATCAGTGAATGTATAAGCCTATTGTCCTCCAACATTCTCTAAAAATCTATCTATAAATGGTGTTGGAAATGGGTCATGGACGCATGCATCATTGAGCTTCCTCTGCTCTACGCATATTTTGATTTCACCCTGTTGCTTCCTTTCTTGAACTACCATAGGGCTCACCCAATCAGATTCTTCTACTGGCTCAATAATTCCTGCTTCCAGCATTTTGTCTAGATCTTTGTGCACATTTTCCTTATACAATGGATTCAGTCGATAGGGTCTTTGTTTCACAGGCTTCACATCAGGCTTTAAAGTGATCTTCATGACACCCAAATCCCTTACTATTCCTTTCAGATCTGGGAACTTAGTAGGGAACAAGTCTTGGTACTCGCACAGCAGCTCCGCAACCTTATCAACTGTATCTATGTCCCAGTAATCACCTATCTTTGAAAACTTAGGTTGTGCCTCAAACCCAATATTTACTTGCCTAGTCTTCAAAGGCTCTGATATATCAAGGTTCTCCGCTCTAGGTCCTTTAATCTCTTATTGTCCCATAGTCTTTGGAATGTTGATTTTTCTTGGATCATCTTCTTCTTCTTTAGCAGTCACATGGTAGCATTCCAGTGCATGGCGCAGCTATGTACTCCTGTCTGGTTGTACCCATTCCATTGGTTCTTCAGGCATTGTAAAGATAGCAGCCTTAATCTCTTGTAGTGCTTCATCAATGCATTCAAATCCATCCTCGAAGCTAAAAGTTAATAAGAAGCTCTCCCTCATGATATCTCATTCGATTGCCCCATGTTGTAACTCTATTTCCAAATACCAATTTATTGGAATAGTATTTAAGGTGTGACAAAAGATATGCACCCATTCTGGCTGTGGCTCTTCTCCCCAAGATTTAGTCCACCATTCCAAGTGCTCGTGTGGATCATCCCTTCCACTATATTTCTCAATCTGAGTATTAGCATATCCAAACCTTAGCTTCATCATCCCCTTGTATTCTTTCTAGTCAGCGAAGCATTCATTATATGTACCCCACCATCAAGCAGGTGTAGTGAGCAATGCCAATTTAAGTGCCTGAAATTGATGTTCCTTGGGAACCTCCATTTCAAACTCATCCAAAAAGAGATTAACATCATTTAAGCCATCATAATGCAGAATTTTTCTTATCTCTATAGATATGCACTGCAACGGTTTTGTCATCATATTTCAACATAGCATAGATACCTTATGTAACCTATTCTGCCATTGTTCAAGCTCCTCATTTGAGTCCGAGGTGCAGGAATTGTCTCTATCTCACGTGATCCACCCATCTACAGTGAGACTGACCCAATATTCATCGCACATAGTAATCTTGTATATTTGATCCAAATCATCGTCCTCCTCATAGTCGCGGACCGGTTCAGTGTAGCGTGCTCCTTCAGCAGGGTCCAATGCACAATAACCTTGAGCGCCTTCTTCTCAAAAGTCATCTTTCGTTTCTTCATATTAATCACTGCATCCATGTCGAAGGCCCAGTCAATTCCTAGTAGCGTAGGGTAAGGATTGTCATCATCCACCATTTCAATTACCTCAAAGTCAATGAACGCTTTCGCTCCTTCAATGTCCACAATTACCCCATACAGGAGCCCAATAGGAACGATCTTCTGCTGATTGGCCATGCGTAGCTATATAGGAGACCATTGTATCACAGATCTCCTTCTTTCACATGTCTTCTTCGGGAGTAAATTTGCATCAGAACCCAAATCTAGGATGATGTGGTGCATTTCATACTCCCTGATCTACGTGGTTAGCCTCATCTCGCACCCAATTCACTTCTTGTGTTTACCTAGTTTCCTCACAGCATGTTGTTTTGAAGGAATCTTAATTATTCCCATGAAATTATCGATCCACTCCTGGAGACCTTCTACCACCTTCTGATCCCTCAATATCTTTATACAAGTTTTGAGAAAAGTGGCTAACAACAAAGGATCCACATCTTGCACTTCACTATTTCCAGCCAGTTTTTCCTGACTCCCCGACATAGAAGCCTTAGCAAAGTTCTTAGCCTCCATGAAAGCTTATTTATCCCGACTGAGGTCAAACCCAACTTCCTTTTCAGCAACCCTACGCACCCATCCCTCGATTTCTGGTTGTTTTCCCTTATCTTCACCTATGGCCATACCACTGCGCGTTACAATATTGATGTTATGATACTCTTCGCAAGGCTCCGCCCTCACCATCCATATATTATGTGTAGGCTTTTGGGTTTGTGTCTTATTTTCTTGCATCTTTGATATAAGTATCGAGCAATCTTCTATCACATGGTCAAACTGTCTACAATATTGACAAGATGGATGTGTTGGATTCGTACAGTCGTGTGCAAAATGTTCAGCTTCGCCATAGTTATAACAAATAACTTATCCATGACATCTGTCAACCCCTCCTACTCTTCCTCTTCCACGGCCTTGAAATCCTCTGTGCGTTGTAGCCATGCTATAATCCTGAGGCCAATTTTCTACCTACATTCGATAGGTAGGGGTTATATCCATCATTAATTCATAACTTCGACAATGGCGCTCATAATGACCGATAGATTCGCTGAAATTGCAAAACAATTGCTTGGGGGTCTATACAAATTTTTGTAGTAGATGACATTTGTTTGTCGCATTTTGTTCTATAACCTGACAAACAGTGCACCACGGCACTGCTCTTGTGCTCGGCCTAGCGGCATTTTCTGGCTTTATGGGGACAGCAGCCACCCCCCCCCCCCCCCCCCCCCCCGCCATAATAAGATAATTCAGATAAACCAAACAATGGTAATTGTCGTGACTTTGGCCCTTGCATTTCAAGCACCAAACTTCCACACGAACTTCAAGCTGAGCTTCCTTTCCCTTCTTCAAGCTCTGCGACTCCAAGTGCAGACTTGCCAGCTACGATTGAATCTGTTGTACTCCAATGTTCGTATCTTGTACTAGCGATGCTTCCAATGTCATCGTGATATCCACATTTTCTTCTTGCGTTGCTATCTTCTATTGTGATAATGGCATTCTTAGGTGAGGCAACAATGAAGCATTGTACCAATATTTGTGTTGTTCATCCGTGATGTTCATATTAGCCTGCCGGATCAGGCATTTCAGCCTCTGATTGAAATCCCACGAGGATTCATTTACCATTTGTTGTATTTCCTTAAACTTTGTAATAGACTACGCCTGAGACTTAGGCTTCTTAAACTCACTATTCAATGCTTGTTGAGTCCCTGGCAATAGTAGAATTTCCAGTAGATTCACAAGCTCATGTAATCTATTAAAATAAGAGACATGAATCTACCTCTACTCTTTACATTGGAAGCCCATATAGATCAAGCAAAACAATAATCGACAAGAGGAAGACAAATCAATGGCACATAACACAATAAATATCCAGGGAAAGCCACAACTCAAAACCCCACTATCTGTATTGCATTAATCAAAAATCCAAGATGATAATACAATGCTTGTTCTCACAAGAACAATCCTAGCACTCAGTAAAATCAACGAAGCCAAAACCAGACCTCTTCTCTGCTCTTCAAGCTCCTTGTTTCCTTGCACCCTTGGTCAAAGAATTTGGATGAATACAATATTCTCTGCTCAACCTTGAGCTTAACCTGCACAATTATTTCCTATCCTTCCCCTGGTGACTTCCTTTGGCCAATACTTAGCCAAATTTCCAAGCCTCCAAGATTCTAATTCTTTGCACAATTCCTGAGAGAATTAGCCTGTATTTAAAGGGAAATTCCTCATCCATAATTGCGCAATACCTTCTAGGTCTAGTTCCTGATTGCATGCGCCATATACACAACTCAGAAAATTATACAACAAATAGTACATTGTCCCTGCACTCTAGTCTCAACTGGGTCTTTCTCAGAATCGACATGCATGAGTTTATGATGAGTGAATCTCCAGTTAACTAGAGTAGCAATAGTTGAGTGCACTAATGCATCAACAAACTATTAACTCGCTATTACTTCCTCAAATAGTTTGGAACCAATTTAACTAGACTTAACTCAGTAAACTGAGTTAACTAATTACCACTCATACTTAACTCATCCCGGACCCCTATAATTTAGGGAGAACATATACATGACTTCAGAAAGACTTCCAACTCAAAATTCCTAAGCTAATTAAGTTAATTAAACTTAATTAAATATTTACAAGTTGTTATGAGAATATAATTCAATTTTGATTCTCAGTTTAATTCAAGGACAAATTAAACTGGAATTTCTAGATTCTATGTTTATCATTTCTTGTTGCTATTTTCAACACTCCCTCTCAACAAGAAATGAATTCAACCCAATCCTGATCCTAAACCTTTGGAATGTTCTACATGAAACACTTCTCTCTAGTGTTTTTGCTCCAACACTCCATAAACAAAAAAAATCCAACTTGAATTAGAATAATGCCTCTGTAATCAAAGTCTATGACTACTATTGACTCTGTTGACTAAAAACTCTACTCTTCTGTTGATTCTTCCTTTTTGCATTGTTGTCAACCCTCTCTATGCTCTTCAGTATCTAACTGCTCTAGCCTTTGTCACTCTAATCTCTGACTGCATCTATCCCACTGATTCCTCCTACTACTATGTACTTTGGGCTCTCGTAGCAAGGTATGATCCATGAGATAAAACCAATCAATGGACCCTCTCCAATTCCAACCCTCTTGGAACTATCACTTCAAATCACCCCACCTCTCACCTGGATGTATGGCTGCATGTGATCCCTCTACCCACTTGGCTCGAAATTTCCCCCTACTAGAGATATCTACATGACTGGATGCCTCCACTCGGTCTCCTCTCAACTTCTCTAGTTGTCGCTGCCCACAACTTCTTGAAGTTGCTTCTGAGGCTTCTCCAAGTGCTGCATGTTGAGAGGTAATTTACTATCCCTCTCAACCACCAAGTCTCTAACCTCTTCCTTGCTCCTCAAGGCTCTGCATGCATCTTGAACCTCAAGAGCATAAAGGTTCTTGACCCGTGCACCGATCTTTTTCACCTGTCTCGTGGTGATGTGTCTACGGAAAACATTTCCCTTACTAAAAACCACATCATAACCATGATCTTCCAATACCATGACTAAAACAAGATTCTTCTTTAGTCCTAGAACATACATCACATTTGTGATCCTGAGAGGGAGCCAAACTCCCTCTGAAAGGTAACTGTATTGATCTCGGTAGCTCTATACCTCTCGTCCTCTCCAAACTCTGTGCTCTACTCGAGGTCTTTCTCCTCAAAATCACTAAATATATTTTTATTCCCCATCATATGGAATGAGGCACAAAAATCAAGATACCACACACCTCCCTTGGCAGTGTCGGCCATGCATGCAATGAGAGTGAAATCAAGTTCGAATTATGAAGCTATAGCCTCACCTGTTGCCACTACTATCATCTCCTTCTTGCTTGATTTCTTCTGTGGGTAGTTCTTGGCATAGTCCACATGCTCGTGAAAGTGAAAACACTTGAATTTTGTCAAGTACATCCTATTTCCACCCTCCTTTCCTTGGGACTCCTTTCCCTTGACCCACTTCGCCTTACTCGCTAAGGCATAATCCTCTTCCACTTCCTTCGAAGAGGTCCCATCTCTATTGCTCCTCCTGATCTCCTCCTGCATCAAATTTGATCACAGTCGTTCCCAATCTAGCAATTTCTCCCAACCAATTACAGAGTCCTAATAACTATGCCAACTCTTTGGGAGTCCAAGAAGAGCAAGGCTCACCATATCTTCTTGTGTCCCATCATCACAGAATTTTCTGGAAAAAGAGCTCATTTTAAATCAACGATATCTCCCTCATTCGAACTTAGATTCGGACGATTTGTTTTTTGAATTTGGGTATTTTTCCACAAGGAATCCAGATATGCTATTTTTTCTATAAAAAAATCACAAAAAGTTTCATATCTTCTTTGCAAACTCGTAATCCAAAACTCAAAACTTCGAAATCTCCTCTAGTATATTGTTCTCAACTCTGATACCATGTAGAATTTCATGTAGATTCACAAACTCATGTAATCTACTAAGATAAGAGACAAGAATCTACTTATACTTTTTACAATGAAAGCCCATAAAAATCGAGAAAAACAATAATCGACAAGAGGAAGACAAATCAGTGGCACATAACACAATAAATATACGGGGAAAGCCACAGCTCAAAACCCCGCTATCTATATTACATTAATCAGAAATCCAAGATGATAATAAAATGCTTGTTATCACAATAACAATCCCAACACTTAGTAAAATCAATCTTCTAGCTCACAAGTAAGCTCAAGTGAAATCTAGGCCTCTTCTCTGCTCTCCAAGCTTCCTATTTCCTTGCGCCCTTGGTCAAAGAATTTGGATGAATACAATATGCTATGCTCAACATTGAGCTTAACCTGCACAAGTATTTCCTATCCTCTGCTTGATAACTTCCTTTGGCCAATACTTAGCCAAATTTCCAAGCCTCCAGGCTTCTAATTCTTTTCACAATTCCTAAGAGAATTATCTTGTATTTAAATGGAAATTCCTCATCCATAACTATGCAATCCTTTCTAGGTTCAGTTCTTGATTGCATGCACCATCTGTACAACTCAGAAAATTATACAACAAATAATACATTGTCTCTACGCTCTAGTCTCAACTAGGTATTTCTTAGAATCAACATGCATGAGTTTATGATGATGGAATCTTCAATTAACTGGAGTAGCACTAGTTGAGTGCACTAATGCATCAATTGACTATTAACTCACTATTAGTACCTCAAACAATTTGGAACAAATTACCACTCATACTTAACTCGTCTTGGACCCCTATAATATAGGGAGAACATATACATGACTTCATAAAGACTTCCAACTCGAAATTCCTAAGCTAATCAAGTTAATTAAACTTAATTTAGTATTTACAAGTTGCTATGATAATATAATTCGATTTTAATTCTCAGTTTAATTCAAGGGCAAATTAAACTAGAATTTATGGATTCTATTTTTAACATTTCTTGTTGCTATTTTCAACACCAATGTCGCGCCAGGTTTGTCTTGACAATACTTGTTATACCAAGTCGATGCCCCATCCTGCATCATTGTGACCAGCTGTTCTTTCTTTAGATTATCATCGATCTACTACATTGTCCACACATCATTTGCAACAAAACATAATTGCTCGGGGTCTTCACTCCCTACCCCTTTAAATATTGACATCTTCATTGTATTTTCCATGTTGAATGGTGAAGGTGAGGTGGAGCTGGAGCTGGAGGTGAAGGTGTAGGTGTATGCGGTGGAGGTGGAGGTGGAGGTGAAGGTGTAGGTGTATGCAGTGGAGGTGGAGGTGGAGTGGATGGATGAGGTATCTGCAAGATACTCTGACTTACCAACTGTAGCAAATTTCGCAGTGTATTCCAAATATTTCCTTTGTCATCGCTTGAAGAGGATCCCAATAATGAACTATATTCAAAGCCCGATTCTTTGTTCCTTCTGAAGGGTTTTCACTTCACGTAGTCCCAAACATCAAGCTAATGGCATAACCCATTTTTCACACAACAACATCTTAGTCCAAGTTTTCACAGATTTTAAATACTTACCTCGCAGTCCCTTGAAGAGGATGCACTCTGCTTTGCTATAGTTGATGGACATATCAATCGCAAGCTTAGTGACGGATGCTCTTATGATATGATCAATCCAGTGATCAACAACCCACACGATATTGTTTTCTGAAGCTTCCAGGTGCCTCACCAACTTTGGAGTCCACATAATATGGTCGTCAAGTCTCCATGTACCCTAGTTGTCCGCTAATATAGACAGCCACTCATACAATTCGCAAGGAAAAAAAATGGTTTCGTCTGAGTATAGGTATTTATTCAACCATTGTTCTCTGGATAACCACATATTTCTGTTCCCTTGAGCTATGAGCACTTGTTCCTTCCAATCAAGCCACTTCTCAATTTCTTTCTTAGTAGGGAACCACTTATTCGACATCACACATTCCTCAAATTGATCTCGATCCCCACAATGGAACCATTTGTTGCCTTAAGGGGTCCTAACCCATGTTCAGAGTTAGCAATGCCAACCAACAAAACCCTACAATACTGGCCCTTTCGGAAACAACCCGCGAAGCGCAGGTTGCAATCTCACCCGAAGCAGTATTGGGGGATGCGAGAACTAGGTTTCTGCATCCAAAGGCCTGTGTGATGTGTATTGAGCCTTTATGGCCTAGATCTACCTTTGCGCAGATCTACCCTTTCCGGACAGCTAACTACAACATATCTATCTAACGACTTCCAGATCTTCGTGAAGGTATTTAATTATACTTATTATGCATAAATATTATAAATCTACCTATTTCATGCAGTAAATAAGCATTAATTCACATAAAACAGATCACAGAGTGAAGATACATAAACTTAAACAGAAGTAAATAACAAGGAATAGATGCATCAGAATTTTTTCCCAAATAGTCTTTATTATGAATAAGTGTTCAATTACATACTTCTCCTCCCTGCACGCTCAGTTGCAGGGGCCCACACACTCAGCTTGCGAACTTGCAAAGGTCTTCGCGCACTCAAGTGCAGGAGCCTTCCCCTTTCGCCTAAGTACAGGAAACAAACTTTTTCTACCTTAGCACCTTGCCCTTACAATGATTCTTCACAAAATTTATATCTAAGACTCGCTATGACTCATCTATTTATAGAATTTTCTTTACAATACCATGGTCCGCGAACCATGGGTGGGTCTCAAAAGAACTCTATCACATACCCAACTAAGGGAATAAATCCCCTTGGACTCTACCTAGCTTTGCGCTCTGATTTCCACATTTCGCAAAGACTTTACCTTCTCTACAAAAAGACATTACAAAAATGACTCAAAACTCAATAAAATTGACCCCAGGGACCCCATCCCAACACTTACCAATTCAGTTATTGTAACCAGTCTCGAATTAAAATCGAACCATAGTTTTTAGCAATGTATGCTACTATAATATCTCTCATTTGGTGGACTTGGATTTTGAAGGTTATCCTAATGAGAAAATTATATAACTCCCCTAATACCTTCACTTTTGTTCTATCTAACTGTGCAATCTAAATAGCTTATTTTTGACATTGAGCATTGATCTTTAAACAAATTCAATAAGGTCTAATGTTAGAAGATATACCAAAATCAACTAAGTAGTTATGAACATTCCTTTTAAAAATTTCATAAGGAGAAAGGGAGGTGTATGTGATTTGGACTTGTCTCCAATCATAATAGGATTGAACTAACTATCAGAAACAACATTTTGTTAATGATTGCTTTTCCCTTTTTTGAATATGTGAAAGGAGAAAGAGGAGATTTATCAACAGAACCTAAATCTTTTAATAGAATATTCTTCTGAGATTTGAGTTTTATCAACTCATAGAGATTTATGTTAGCTCTAGTTCTTTTCATGTCCTCTATGATATCGTATTCAATTTTATCAGGGACAATTAAAGTTTTGGATGTTATTGTATCTTTGTTTGATGGTTGATTTGAATTGGATGTTTTCTGAGAAGGATTTGAAGTAGATGTAGTGTTCTTAATTCTTATTTGGATAGCTAAGACTTCTTGAAATTTTCCACTTATGTCCCAAAAAGAGTTTAGATCTATTTCCTCTCATTCTTCTTTTTCACCTTCCTCTTCATCTGCATATATTTCTTCAGCTTCGGTGGCAGAGATTTGTCCACCTAGGGTTTCTATGGATTTCTCTTAACAAATGGTCTAAATGGTTTCCTTGGTGTAGATACATCAGCTAATTTCTCTTTGACATTGACTATCTCACTAGCTAGGGTTTTCATGACTTTTTACAAGCCTTCCATGTCGAAAACATCTTTGTCCTTCTTTTCTTCTTTTGTTCGGGCTTTCCTAGTGGGTTGAGAAGGCTTATCTTCTTCATTTGAGGACTTGTTTGTAATACTAACCATTTATTTTTTTACATTTAAGACTTCCTACATGGCTTCATTCAAAGTTTCCTTCACGGCACGCTTAACAAACATTGTGATGGACATAGGAAAGGAAAAAGTATAGAAATATATTTGAATGTCTACTCCAGGTTTTGATGTATCAAGCATTTTATTAAGAAGCTTTAGAAACCTTTGATTGATGTCCTTAATCTTTTCCTATGGGCTCATTTTGATTCTATATAATTCAACTACGATGGTGGATGAGGTCTTGTCATCTTCAAACTGTTTAATGAATAGGTCTTCAAAAGTATCCCAGTTTTGAATGAAATTTGGTTGTAAGGAAAAATATCATGTTTAATCTTCTCCTTCGAATGTATAGGGAAAAAAATCGACATGCCACATCTTCTTCAACTCTCCTTAGGTTAAGAGCTAGCATGAAATTTTTAATATGGTCATCAAGGAGTTGTCTTGACTCAAGATCAAACTTGGGTAGCCATATTTCTGGGTTATTTAAGAAGATAATGTTGATCACTAAGAACATTAACTACTCCCAATGTTTTCCAAGGACATACTTTTTGTTGTTGTTTGTCCATATTAATGGATTGTTGAGGTGGTTGTTGTGAGGGAAGAACTTCCACATGGATTTGTAAAGTAGGTATTAGAGGTCAATTTCCACTACCACTAGTGGTAGTGCTAGGTTTCTTATGTGGTTGAGTGGGTAAGGGAAATTCAAGTGGTTTAATTCCTAGTTTAAGGCTTAGGGATATGGTGATAACACCTAGTTGAAGAGAAGAAGAGACAATAATTCTAGAATTGTAAGAAATTCTGGAAGATTGTCTTGGACTAACTAATCCTTTAATTCTTTGTCTAATTGAATGGATGTCTTCAAGGGAACTTTGGTAATATGAGTAGATTAGTGGAAGTTTTAGAGAAGGTGAATGAGTAAGTGATTGATGGATGGGAGACTCTAAAGGATTATCTAGAAAGCTAAATTGTGGAGAGACTATTTTAGAAGAAGCAGAAGGAGTGGAAGAGAAAGATAGGGTAGGAAAGTCTAATTGTACATGTGATAATGAGGGTGAAGGTGTTGATTCAGATTGACTTGATTTTCTTGTGACCTCATGGCCATGCATTTTCGAATGGCCCTCCTTCTGGCACCAATTATGTTGAAGCCTGGAAATGTCTTGGCTTGGCATGGGAGGAATTTTCTGGTTAGAGTCCCAAATAGACTCCTTTTTGTTGTGATGGAAACCCTGGCTAGTATTCTTGGGACCATTTATCCTTCTGAAGGTAGTGCTCCAATGTATGGAGACTTGATCTAAGGGGAAAAAATCTAAGAAACTAAAGGATATGATCAAATATTATTCAATTTAAAACTAATTTAAATGCAACTAAACCTACTTCTAACTATCCATATACAAACATACACATCATTCTTAATGTACTTGGATAATAAAAGATAAACAAAACTTTTGCTAACATAGGTCATATAAAATCTTATAATGAAAACTTTACTATGAGCAAAGGTGAAATATTCAATTAATTGAAAATATTTCTTAACTCAAAGCATCCAAATACAAATCTTGGGATCCAAAATACAACTTTATATGTGTAAGAATAAAGGGAAATATAATGACAATTCGAAGACAAATATCTACAAATAGTCGATGAAAATACTACTACAAACTGATGAAAATCATTCAAATAGTTGAAATGTATTCACAAAACCTGCAACATCCATACACATTATTTTCAATAACATATATGAAGCATAAAAATCAATGAATGCAAAGTTAGATCTAGCAGAAGTTCATTATGATAGCATTATCACGAATGAGAGCAAGTATTGCAAATAGTTGTCAAATACTTAATAACATTCACTATCTTCACATATATATAAAAACATAAATTTATGCACACAATGATACAAATAACAATTACAATCATCAATAGTGATCAGGTCATCGAAATTAGTAGCAAAGTATGAAGAAACATAATCGATTTAATGAAATAAAGAGTGATTATACCAACAACAACATTGTAAATTCGTTCTATTAGCCCCCCCTCCCCCCCCCCCCCCCCCCCCCCCCAAATCGATTAATGCTTCAGTGAATAACAAAAGGAAACGACAAAGAACGATAGTGCCACTAAGCATTCTTTTACAAAAAAATTGAATGCTTTTACATATCATTGATTAGTTTATATAAATTACAAAGCTCTAAGAGTTTGATTCCCTGGGGGATTCCATGAAACAAAAGTAAAAACTAATCTTTAATGAGTACAATGTGCCATTATAATTGGAATTGGCATATTTAGAATTTCTAGATCAATTCGGTTTGAGATCCAATGGTTGTGATTGCAAGTACCCAGTGATAAAACTCAGTGGTTAATTAGACTTGGTCTACTTGTGTAATAATTTTAGGATTATCTTCATTATAGGTGATAGCCGAGCCCATCTGTTACAGATTCGTTCAATTTACAAAGCATTGACAACCAACTCAGCATATTCATATCACAAGGTTCATTATCACATTTGTAAATAGTTTAACTTATATCGAATAGACTTGTTGACATTATTTGACCCACCAACATGTCAAGGGATCTCCCCAGTAAGAAGTCCCAACTAGACCTCAAACCATTTGGAGTAGGACTCCCAACAGTGGGTAGTAAAGCTATGCCTTGACTGCAATAGCGCGCAGATGTAAGTGTGATATCTTTGTCGGAAGCAAGTGTGTGACCTTGCAGTGAGTCAAGAGAGATGCATGGGGAGGCTCTAACACATGAAAGGGAAAATGAAGTGTGTCCCTTAGAATCATGTAATAGTATGCAGCCTGAAAGGAAAACACGAGCAGAATGACATCACGAGTTGGAAGCAAAATAGTCCACAATCTAGGGTGACGGATTAAACCGACAACACGATTCCAACAAGATTCATTCAATCATATACAAAGTATTTCATACATGAATTTGTAATTTAAATAACATACATTGCTAAAGAAACCAGAATAGTCCAATTACAATAACAACATATGCATGAAAACGTGTTGGCTCTGTTATATTATGTCAAAGTGAAAGTTCCATCCATACATACAACCATGACAGCCACTAGCCCCAATAGTGGAACATTACAATCAAGACCGCCTGCTCCTCCAAAGATATGTACTCGCTTTGCACTATGGAGAAGCCAAGGCTCGTCACGATACTCTCCAAGCCCTCTCTAAGCAATGCCTAGCAAAAGCTTGGCTCCCAAAAGCTTGGTCTATGAGTTATGAGGTTCTATTTATAACGAAGGGTGGGGTGACCCTTGACATTCCCCTTTGTGACTCTTGGACTACCCTCATGACTCTTCAACTTCATTACATATGATTGTTTTCATTCCACAAATGACACTTGGAATTTCTCTTTACATCGTGTTTACAAAAATTATACATTTTCCACATATACCCATGTGGGACAAAAATGGGCTTGAGCCAGCCAGATAAGACAACACTAAGACTCATACAGATGTAGAAAGACCATCTCATCAACATCCTCGGTGATGAATTGATGCCAAGCTTGGTAGTGTGCAATGGTGTCCAGGTACTATTTGATGATGTCTTCCTGGAAGTAAACTCTTGCCTCCATTGCTTCTGGGCATACTGATTTGGAACCTCTATCCAACTCATCCTGTAACATGTGCAGATTAGTCCTAATCAAGGTCGAACCACCGATGTACACGCATGTTATCTGCGTTGGTGGCCATGAGCATCAACTGATCAAAGTACGCGTCGAGCTCCAGCTGGACTTGGTTCTTCTCTTTGGCCTTGATGAGTGTTCCAATTGATGGGGTGCCATACTTTCTCACCACGACATCCAAACTTTTGAACAACTGTGCGTATGAAGCCTCAACACTGGTGATGAGCAGCGAGAGTTCCTCATAGTTCTGGATTAGACTTCGGATGCATGCTTTGTCCAACTCTACCTACAAATTCATCATCTTGCGCAAGTGAATCGGGGCTCCCTTGTACCTCATTGTCCATGTATGTACATGATCAACAGCAGCATGTATATATGTGAGTGTTCGCACTATCTTGGTGTAGTGCTATTGATGACGATGTAGATGGACAACTGCCTTGTGCACAGTGATGAACTTGCTCGAGCTGATACTTTATCAAGTATTTCTTTCTTCATCTCTGCCCTGGTGGATCATGTTGATTGTTGCACTCTATTCCTAGCTACTTGCAATTCCTTATCCATGCACTCATTTTATGCTATCAATAACTTCAGACGTGAGCTTATGACTTTGGCATAAGCCTTTGTAGCATCGTCCAAGGCAGTTGGATGTCTTCCTACATCTGACAAAATCACCCATTCTTCAAATTTCACAGGTGATGCATGCTCATCTAGGGTGTGAGCTCTACATGCCTATACAACTCTACGTTGTGACTCATCAAAGGTTATGGTGTGCACATCTATTCCTAGATTATCCTCAAGGAGAAAAGTATCCCCTTTCTCACTTGGGACTTGCTCTGCTGCTAGAGTTAGTGAATCCCGTGGAGTAACCTCGATTGCTTTTGGCATGAGGTCAGTGTCCTGATCCTATTTCGATTGCTCCATCTCCGTGTCCTGATCCTATTTCGATTGCTCCATCTCCGTGTCCATCTGTTCTACTATTGGTTCATCCTGTTGAGAAAGTTCCTATTCCTGCAGCTTCTCACCTTGTTCCTTGTCTGCTATTGGTTCTGAGTCTTCAACTTGTATCGTCATAGTTTGTGATGTCTGTGCACCTTGCACTCCCTCCTAGTCCTTTTCATGTTCATTTTTCTTGTTGTGCTTCCTTCCCTCTTCTACGTAGCTCTTGTTCTTCTTAGAGTTTCTTCTCTACTTCCTTGATCCAAAATGGATTTTGGATAGACTTCTAATTCTAAGTGTTCCTTACAGAGGAAAAAGAAAGCCTAAGGATGCTCCTGGAATAGTCCCATTGTGTAGATATTTTCATACTGAATCTACTGCAATTTGAATGGGCTAAAATGGACTTCGGATGTAGAGGTTATCACAAAAAGAAGTTTGCCTTTGTCCTTTGAAAAGGAGGAAAAATCTTCTAAACATGGCATAAAAGGCCTTATAAAGGAAATTGCATCGCAAATGGTTCAAAGGGAAGACTTAAAGCGAAGGTGGAAGAGACCCCCGATCACTGATCTCTGACATATCGGGTCAGAGGCAAGGATGAATGCGATGTCAGGGCCCCGAGCAGAGCCAATTGTGATATGCGATGAATTGGTGTCAGTGATCGGCATAATCCATAATCAATGGAAAGAACCCTGGGTCGTAGTGAATGTGATATGTGATATACTGATCCGCAGTGTATGATATCAGCCATCATATTAGAAAAGAGATCTACGATCAGGATTTAATCATCAGTTGGGAGATCGGTGATCCCCGACACAAAGGGCTGATGCGATAGCGACCAATGATGTGATATGGACCATCCAATCGAGGATCAGATCAATGGTCCAGATTCAATCGATGATTGGCAATTGGCAATACCCGATAATAGGGCCAATGCGATTGCAATAGCAATAAGCGATAAAATGTCGGACCAATAGGTTCACAGGGGCGACTATATAATTTTTGAAGTCTGGGAATTCAGATTTTTCAATGTATTCAAGTGTATTTGGGGTTTTGTCCAATCCGCCTATGTGATGCAATATGTGACTAATGGCAGACCTGATAGGGTTTATAGGGGCGATTTCAGGGAATTTGAAGTCTTGAATTCATGCTCGATAGTGTATTTTCATAAAATCTTTGTGTATTGAAATTTTGTCCATTTTTGAATTTTTGCCTGGAGGAAGGCCCCGAATCCTCTGTAACCGCTCCTAATCATCGTTCCACACTTCAAGCAAACATTTTTGTAGACAATGATGTGTTTGGGAATGCATAGAGCCATAGAGTCACAAAGCTAGATGGCTAGTCGAACAGAGAAGGAGCAAAGAAGGACAGAGCCTTAGAGGGATGATTACACGCAGAGAAATAGTTGGGGAAGCCACAGAGCTGGAAAAATGCCTCAAGAGAGCCAGAGAGCCCAATTAATGGAGCAGTGAGCGAAAAGCTAACACACAGATTAGGTGAGGGAGTCTTGGAGTCGCTTGGAGGTCAAGTGGAAAAACCATAAAGCTGAAAGTTGTTGAGATAGTCTCTTCGAGGTCAAGCGGACTACTGAAAGCTCACAAAGCCAGAGCTGAAGAGCCAGAGCCAGAGCCAAGAGCCAAGAGCCAAAGCCAGAGCCGAGAGCCAAATCTAGATCCAAGAGCTAGAGCCAAAGCCGAGAGCTAGAGCGAGAGTCGAGAGCTAGAAAGTCGAGAGCTTCAAAGCCAAGGATGAGATGGTGTTCTAAGCCCATTGTGTTCTGTGTAAACCAGTGGAGTGGAGTGTGGAGCTTGTAAAACCATTGCTACCATAATCCCAGAGAGCCTAGTTGAGTTGACTAGAGCTCAAGGAGACGTAGCCCAAGATTTTTGGGTGAACTCCAAATTAATATTGATGTTATGTGTGTTATTTTATTGTTGCATCTTTCTATCATGCATGTGTTTCTTATTTGCTACTTTACTTACTGTCATATGTATTTTATACCAACATAAGCAAGTGAAATTACAGCACATAACGGTTTTAAAACAAATATAAGCATACACCTATGTTTAAGAACATTATTAATTCCACATTGGTTAATCAATATATCTTGGGAATATTTAAGCTTTGGAAGTGGCAGAGGTTCTTGTAAGCTCACAAGAAGCCTTTAGTGCCCCATTTTCAGATCAAGTGGTATCGGAGCCTGAGATTGGCTAACCCCACCTTCAAGAAGGTGATATCAAAGCTGGTTATACCAGAGCAAGTGGTATCAAATCAGAATGCTTGATTGACGGAGCAAAGATTGCTTATCTGAAAGGTGTTTAAACAGTCATAGGTTGATTGTATGCTTGTTTGCAGACTGACTATTGTTTGAGTTTGCAGAGGTGAAGGGAAAGCTATTGATAGCTCAGTCTAGGAAGGACAAGAAGGAAGAAGGGTTGAAGCCATTCTTCTTATCCCGAAGGACCTCAAAGCAATCCTTGAAACACAAGAGGTTTGTTACAAAAGGTTGTTGAATAAGCTCTTTATTAATCTTGTTTCAAGTTCCTTTGTTCATTTCCATGATGATAACTTCTACAAGTGAGTCCTCAAATTCCTCCTTCATCGCAAGATTCTTTGATGAAGACATGAAGCAAGACTTGTTCACTGTGATGGACAAGGTGAGAGAAATGTATGAGGATGGAAGGAAGAGCAGCATACTTAGAGAGAAGTTGAATTCCTTAGAGGAAAAGAAGCAGTTTCTTTCTAACAAATTGCAGGAAATGGAGAGGCAACTTCATATTGAAAATATGAACCTGAAAAGGATGCATGAGTTGGAGACACATCTCTTTGTTGCCAAAGAAGCCTTAGTCAAGTATCAGCTTGAAGAAGAGGTAAACCATTCCAATTTGTCTTCAAATTATTCTAAGAATTCTTATATTGGTTCTTTTGAAAAGCATACCAGAGGCATAGGTTCCAAGCTAATGTCCAAGATGGGTTATGAGGGAAAAGGCTGGGTAAACATGCACAAGGTATTGTTGAGCCAATAATGGTTGAGGAAAGGCCTAAGTATTTGGGTCTTGGCTATGGACAGTCTTATGGAGGAAGTTCCAAAGATGCCATGAAGCCCATTGAAACAGTTCCAAGAAGAAGTTTCATTACAGTTCCTCTACCTCAAGAGTGTGAAGATTGTATTCAGGAGGAAAGCAATAGCTTGAAACATCATTTGCAAGATGCAGGTGTTTAAAAGAACACACTTGAACCAGAGAGTTGTGGAAACTCTAACAGCATTGAAGAGATTGATGGTGTTCCAAAGGGAGCCACTTCTTCATTTGATTCACCTCCTCATGAAGGCAATAAAGGTGAAAGAGAAAGGTATAAATCTGGTTCTAAACATTTTCCTTTTGATTATGTTCAGCATGATAAATTTCCATATAAGTATGGGAAAAGAATCGCATGTTCCTTTTGTGGTTTGGATAACCATAATGTTTCTAGATGTTGGAAGAGGATGGACACATACAGGAAACTTTTGAAGGAAAGGAAGCAAGAAGCCAAAGGTCCCTTGGACAAGGAAAATCATGCTATCAAGAGGATGCACATGTGTTGCACTTACTGCCATAAGCAAGGGCATCTTGTTGAAAAGTGTTGGACTTTGAATCCAGCAATTATTCCACGAAAGTTGAAGAAGGTGGAAAGAAAATATGGCATAAATGGAAAGGAAGATTCATGAATGATGTGTCTTAGGATGATTCACATGTTGATGCTAATGTGCAAACAAAGGAAAGACCTTTGAAATGGGTTGGTAAGAAATTGTTAGATTTTTTATCCAATTAAGATTGCATGTCTATTGATATAAGGCATCTGTTTGCATTTCTTTGTTAATGGAATGCAAGTTGCAGGATTTTACCAAGAAGGTGAATGGATAAGTTGAGTAGGAGACTCACTTTGTTGTTGCAACCTTATATTTCATTTCAACTTCGAAAGTACAGTGTGCTTAAGTGAAAGTTGAAAGATGAAATGCATTCATAAGCTTGATGTGCATGAACACAAGGATGTTGATGATTTCCTTGTATTTGAACATGTGTAATTAACTTGCAGGGTTGATTGCTTTGGCATGCATGTGATGCAAAGTTGACTTGGGAGAAGTTAACTTGGTCTCCAAGATGGAGATCATGATGAAATGTTTCATCTTTTGAAAAAGAGTCCTAAAGGTCTTTTTCTACATGCTTGACTTGAAGGGTCATTTGTTTTAAAGGCATGTTTTGTGGGCTTGTTATCTATTCCATCATTTGTATGCAGATGTAAGACATGGAGGTGTTCACAAGATGTGAAATCTGTTTCTTTTGTTGAAGCAGGAGTTTAATCCATCCAGTTGTTGTCTGTATTTCTGTTGTTGTTAACAGTTGTTGTAGACACCTTGTCAAATAGGTACAAATGAAAATTTTGTGAAGCAGATGTAACTTCACATTGGTTTGAGCCACCTTGCATCAATGATCAAGGCAAAGAAGTTCAAACTACCTTCTGTAACCATCTCTGCAGGAGTTCTGCATGAAGTCAAGAAGGGAAATAGTTCTTTCCAGGAGGACCAGCACATCCAAGAAGGAAAGTGGTGAGAGACTTTGGTTCAGGGGCACTATGCAAAGGCAAGTGTATGGAGGCTGAAATAAGAGGGTGTTGTTACTCTCATTTATTGTTCAGATCAGTATATCAATCTTTTGGAGACCAAAATTTCTTTAGTGGGAAAGCATGATCCAAAATGGATTTTGGATATACTTCTAATTTTAAGTGTTCCTCACAGAGGAAAATGAAAGTTCAAGGATTTCCTAGAAATAGTCCCATTACGTAGATATTTTCATTATGAATCTACTGCAATTTGAATGGGCTAAAATGGACTTCGGATGCAGAATATATCGCAAAAAGAAGTTTGCTTTTGTCCTTTGAAAAGGAGGCAAAATCTTCTAAAAATGGCATAAAAGGCCTTATAAAGGAAATTTCATCGCAAATGGTTCAAAGGGTGGACTTAAAGCGGAGGTGGAAGAGACCCCCGATCACCGATCTCTGACATATCGGGTCGAAACCAGGCATGAATGCGATGTCGAGACCCCAGGCGGAGCCGATTGCGATATGCGATGAATCGGTGTCAGAAATCACCATAATCCATAATCAATGGAAAGAACCTCGAGCTATAGCGAATGCGATATGCGATATGTCGATCCGTGACATGCGATCTCAGTCGTCAGATCAGAAAAGAGATCAATGGCCAGGATTTAATTAGCAGTCGAGAGATCGGTGATCCCTAACACAAAGGGCCGATGTGATAGCGACTAGTGATGCGATATGGACCATTTGATCGGGGATCAAATGAACAGTCCAAATTCAATCGGTGATCCTTGATAATAGGGCCAATGTGATTGCGATAGTGATAAGTGATCAAAGGTCGGACTCGATAGGTTTATAGGGGCGATTCTATAATTTTTTAAGTCCGGGAATTCAAATTTTTCAATGTATTACCGTTTATTAGAGGTTTCGGCCAATCTGCCTATGTGATGCGATATGCGACTAATGGTGGACCCAATAGGGTTTATAGGGGAGATTTCAGGGAATTTGAAATCCAGAATTCACGCTCAATAATGTATTTTCAGAAAATCTCTTTGTATTAAAATTTTGTCCATTTTTGGGTTTTTGCCTGGAGGAAGGCCCCGAATCCTCTGTAACCACTCCTGATCATTGTGCGATGCTGCAAGCAGGAATTTTTGTGGACAATGATGTGTTTGGGAATGCACAGAGCCATAGAGTCACAGCGCTAGATGGCCAGTCAAACAGACAAGGAGTAGAGAAGCCGCAGATGGATGATTACATGCAGAGAAACGACTAGGGAAGTCGCAGAGCTAGAAAAATGCCTTAGGAGAGCTAGAGAGCCCAATTAACGGATCAGTGAGCAAAAAGATAACACACAGAGCAGCTGAGGGAGTCTTGGAGTCACTTGGAGGTCAAGTGAAAAAACTAGAGAGCTGAAAGTTGCTGAGACAGTCGCTTGGAGGTCAAGCGAACTGCTAAAAGCTCACAAAGCCAGAGCTAAAGAGCCAGAGCCAGAGCCAAAGCCAAGAGCCAGAGCCAGAGCTGAGAGCTACAGCCAGAGCCAGAGCTAGAGCCAAGAGCCAGAGCTAGAGCCGAGAGCCAAAGCGAGAGTTGAGAGCCAGAAAGTCAAGAGTTTCAGAGCCAGGGATGAGATGGTGTTCTAAGCCCATTGTGTTCTATGTAAACTAGTGGAGTTGAGTGTGGAACTTGTAAAAGAACTGTTGCCACAATCCTAGAGAGCCTAGTTGAGTTGACTAGAGTTCAAGGAGACAAAGCCCAAGAGTCTTGGGTGAACTCCAAATTAATATTGTTGTTATGTGTGTTGTTTTATTGTTGCATCTTACTGCTATGTGTGTGTTGCTTATTTGCTACTTTACTTACTGTCATATGTATTTTATACCAGCATAATAAAGTGAACTTACAACACATAACGGTTTTAAAACAAATATAAAAATACACCTATGTTCAAGCACATTATTAATTCTGCATTGGTTAATCAATAAATCTTGGGAATATTTAAGCTTTGGAAGTGGGGGAGGTTCTTGTAAGCTCACAAGAAGCCTTTAATGCCCCATTTTCAGATCATTCCTACAACTTCCTCTCTGTCTCTTCCAGTGTTTTCTTATCTCTCCTTTTCGGTGCTCCTCTCTTATCGTTGTCGCCTTGTTTCTTCTATCTCCAAATCTACTCTTTCCACAAGTGGGTCTTCCTTAAACTTGTAGCTTTGCTCTGTTTTTGTGCTTTCAGCCATCTTCGTCTTGCCTTTGTCTTGCACATGTTTGGTTCTTATTGATGTTTTTGTTGCTACTCCCTGTGGTTTTGTTGCCTTGAGTGTTGCTATCCACTCTGCTACCATATTGACTGGTTCATTGAGCCTAAAGGAGTTATAGCAATATCTCCATGGGTCTTCCTCTTGCCAATGACATGCCCTGGGGATCCAAGAATAGTACACTCTCGCAAATTGGTCCTTGCATAATCCATGTGGATCGTATGAATTGAAACTCTTGGTGCCAAACTTAAACTTCTTGAAGTCCTTGACCTCAGCATCTGCATCTTTCAAACTCTGGATCACGTACAACCCAATTCACAAAGGAAGCATAGGCCATGGTGCCTTCTTCTTCTTGTACAATCTAGTTAATAACCCTATCAAGATGTGGTATGAAACCTTCTACATGACCATCTTGTCTGTGGAAAACCTCGGCAACACATGTGGAGCCTTCTCATTGTTTTACATCATGATGAAGGTGTCATCGAGTGAGGCGTACCAATCTGCAATGTTCAGTAACACCTTCATTGTTGCTTGGGACATGCAAACATATCTTGTTCAAAGATCATCGTGTACATAGGGGCAATGAAGTGGTTAGATAGTCTAGCCATGAAACCTCAGTAGATGCATTTTAAGAGAAACATGTAATATACATTCACAACATTCTCTAAAGGTATTCATGCCCAACCCATGCCAGGAAACTGTTGATGAGCATAGATTGCATTAAGCAGGTAGAAAGACATGAAGAATCTTGCTTGTTGATCCTTTGGCAGACTCTGGGCATTAGATACATGCACTTTCAACTGGAGAGCCAACATGTCAGACCAGTTGAACAGTTTTCCTTCACTTTCCATCTCATCCAACATAACAACCCAAATCTGTGGGAAGGTCTTCGTACTCCCTTGGCCATACAAGCGGCATGCAAAGATGACCAAGAATTGGTAAGCCTTCATGAGTGTCTTCATCTTGTATATATGGTTGGGTGTCGTCCTAAACTTTGATGGCTCCCTTGCCTAATGCTTCAATATGTCTCCTGTATTCATGTTGTTGTTGAGAGTGTAGAATGGTGCATCCATCTTGTTCACCGATTATGGCAAATGGTACATCTACTAATAATCTTTCACCCTGAAGGAAGCAAGCTCTACTCCATTGACATTGTTCAGCATCATCGTCTCAGGATCAGTGTGTGAGACAATCCAGTGGATCACGTATGTGCATGGGAAGATGGGATACCCGCATGCAACCTTGTACAATCTTAACTTATGAATATTGACATAGACATGTTGGTCCTCCAGATTCTCCTCAAAGCTGCCTGTGAATATAGTGTTGATGTCTTGCCATGTGATCTTGATGTATTTCTCAATGAACAGGTGTGTGTCTATGTAGACAGACAAGCTCATAGACCCCTACTCAACCACATCTCTAGTACTACTTTCAACTATGTCTTTTGATCCATCTCTCTTGGAGGCCATGATGCCTGTACTGTTGAGAAGCTACTCAAAAACCTGTGGTACCTGGAGACATAGAGGACACTCACGGCAAGAAAATTTCAACTAAAAAAAACACAAAGAAACTCGAGAATCAATTGGGCAACAAACTTGTGACTGTTGGGCAAGATTACGTAGCATTGACTCTGGGAGGCTGGGATACTATCAGTTGAAACTGCACATTATGCAGTCTCAGCTGCCAGTGAGACTCACTGCTTACTAGAACTGTGTAATGTGTATTCCAAAGCGACTCACTACTAACTGAAACTGTGTAATGCGCAGATCATTCAGGTTGGTTTGTTGGCTAGAACTATGCATTGTGTAGTTCCAGTGGGTAGGACTAGGGCACTGCCTCCCAAGATTAAGTAGAGCACAGCTGGGAGCTAGTGTGATCAGCCTCTACATAATTCCTGGAGGCAACTCAGGGCCTTGACTGCCAAGAATGCGCAAAGCATGTCAGGAGAATCAAGATCTGGGCCAAGGCAACCCAGATCTAACCAAGGGCAACCTGAAAACGTGAAGGATTGAATGTGTGTGAAAATATGGTGCATATCTAAGTGAATATACATGCATGCAATTCAAGCATGTGCAGAAATCAGTGAAATGGAAAAACCATGAAGCTCATGAAGAGAGTCGTCGCAACAACAACTATCAGTTTTGAAACAGTGTTATGCATGTGACACTAAGGAAAGGTAATGCAAAACTCAAAACAACATTTCTACAAGTTAAAACGCATTGTAACGTCAGCATTCATTCAATAGAACAAGGACAACAACATTCATACAAGCCAAGAAATAAAGAGTGACAAAAAAAGTGACAAATGGCATGAAAAGAAAACTTACCAGGAAAAGTTGTGTCAATTGTGTCGAAGGTTCCTAGATGCTCCTTCTTCTTCTTCTCCTGGCTCCAAGCGGATCCGTCCTCCGGATTCATCCTATCCCAGCCTTCAACAATCTTCTTCCATCACCAACACTGTGATATCTCAGGCAAAAGGAAGGATGTCTATAATCAAGGAAATAAGGGTTTCCTGAAGCTTGGGGAAGTGCATGAGGCATAGGGATTCATCAAACTCAGCCAGGGATAATCTCAGTATAATAACTCTATCTCTTCTCCTCCTTAAGGCCTTCCCATAGAAGTGTATTTATACTTCTCCCAATTAGATTTTTAGGTGGGAAACAGTTAGGAAATAGTTGGGGCACGGGCAATAGGAAGTAATCAACAAGTAAATCCCATGAAATCCACCCATAATTAAGAAAAAATAATTTTTTTTAAGTGTTTTAATACATATACGTGGGTTGGGTATTGACTACCTGCGTGTACACGCTTTTAGCTCAGGGAAAAGTAGTGTACAAGGAATAAACATTGTTTTTTATATATTTGGACCAAGTCTAGAAGGAGGGGTTGCCCTAGGCCATTAACAAAGCATCACAAATACCAAGAGTGGTAAATGGTGCTATAACAAGCACATCCAAGATTCATCAACACATCCAACTCAGCTATTCACTAGTAAGTGGCCTCAACTTTTCTTTTCGTCATTTCTATTTCTTTTTGTATATTCGCTTGTGTGAGTGTTGTTTGCTTGATTTCTTTGAATGCCTACTGTCGTTTACATGTATTCTAGCTTGTTCTAGCATTGTTTCAGTTTTCGTTGCTATCTCACTGTTGTCGCATGCATGAAACTATTTTGCATGGACGTTCGCCCAACCGGTGAACTGCCTCACCCACATGCATGTTGATTTGTCTGTTGAATATTTCATTCATATTTTGCATGCATTGTTAATCACTTCTTCTATCACTTAGTGTCTCCATGCATTTTACTGTCTTAGTTGCTTTCAGTTGCCCATCGACGAGTCGGGCCAACCTTGGCCCGGCCTCTACCTTCACCAAGGCTGCATTGCGCAATCTGGGGAAGGAAGGCTCACCTTCCTCTCCATATTTGTGCATTCTTACCTATCACTGGCCTCTAGGACCTTTTTGCACATTCCTGGAGGACAATGGTTGCTTGGCCCAATAAATTTCACAAATGTGTCCCTGGGCCAATAGTCCTTCCCAACTGGGATTGCGCCCAGCAGCCAGCTGCCTGACTGGATTGTGCACTTCGCAAATCTAGCAGCAAGTCTAGCCTCCCAGATAGCCCAAACTACCTTTTCCAAAGTTCTGGCATCCAGTCACCCAACCTCCCAATGAAATTTGCGCAATCTTACTCATCAGTGCCCCAAGTATGTGTTGTGTCCTTCCCCATATTTTCTTTGTTTTCACTGACATATTTCTTTCCATGCATGCTTCTTGTTTCCAGATATTTCAGGTGTTCATCTATCTCAATGGCTTCCAAGAGAACAATATCCTGGGAAACTAATAGTATTGTAGCTAGAGCAGTAGTTGAGTAGGTGTCCTCGAGTCTGCCGATCTACGAAGATATGAAGTTGTATCTAAACAAGGACATCAAACTGAAGTGGAAAGAGGTGAATGAAACATTCACAGGTACTTTTGGGGAAGACCTTAAAAACTTTAGGTGTACGTGAACATTCATAAGTCTAGCTTGTACTGGATTGCATGCAGATACCTCGCGTTCCCATGTGCGAACATGATTCACTGGATCGTCTCCCACACTAACCCCGAGGTGATGACCTTGAGAAGTGTTAGTGGTATTAAGCTTGCAACCTTTTGGGCACGATATTATGACGAGATGTATTAGATGTCTGAGCCCATGACTATCATGACCCCTCCATTTAGCTTGCCCAATAGCAAATATCACTCCAGAGACATTCTGAAGGATTAAGTAAAGGAGCCAGCTCGCTTCAGGATGACACCCAACCAGATCTATAAGACAAAGATATTGAGGAAGGCATAACAATACTTGGTCATATTCACATGCTGACTGAGTAGCCAAGCAAGCATTGAGACTTTCCCTCAGATTTAGGTGATCGCGCTAGACCAACTAGATAGAGAAGGAAGACCATGCAACTGGTCTGGCATACTGGCTCACCAGCTGAAGGAATAAGTCATGAAGGCTCGATAGTCACCCAAGGGTATGCATGCAAAGATTTATATGTCCACTTACATTCTAGATTGTAGTCTGTACCCGACATGAGTTCTCAAGCTTGGAGTGGGCATGCTCACCAGCGGAGAGTGTTGTGAACATGTATTTCAAGTTATTTTCTGAATGCAGCTTCAGAGGAGTGATCATACAGTTGTCCGGCCATTTTTTCACCCCAGTGTATAGGTTGATATTCGAATAGGATCCACCCTGCACGTCAGAGGAAGCGATGAAGGCATTGCTAGGCAT
Organism: Pinus taeda; assembly: GCA_000404065.3. Taxonomy (NCBI): domain Eukaryota; kingdom Viridiplantae; phylum Streptophyta; class Pinopsida; order Pinales; family Pinaceae; genus Pinus; species Pinus taeda. The sequence goes on from APFE030275399.1 coordinate 83,122, forward strand.
TGCAGATTGGTATGCGTCACTGTCTGACACATTCATCCAAGTGTTCAGTGTAGAGAAGTCTCTGCATGTTCTGCCAAATTTTGCCTTGGATGTGCTTGTCATGCAGGAAGTAGTACCACATCCCGGCAGGGTTGACTACTAGACTGCAGTGGAAGAAGAAGGCACCTTGGCCCACTCTTCCATTGTGGATTGGGTTATATGAGATTCGGAGTATCAAGCAAGCGGATGTCGAAGCAGAATAGATGAGGAAGTATCCTTTCGACCTCCAAAGCTTCAACCCATATGACGCACATTGCATTATGAAGGATCACTGCGTGAAAGTTCAGTTCAATTAGATCCATGGGGCATGTCATTGGGCTGAGGAGGACTCATGGAGGTACTGCTACAATTCCTCTGGAACCTATGAACAAGTCAGTTTCACTAGAAGAGTGGTTAGCAAAGCAGCATGAAGAAGCATCACAAAGAGCACCAACAGTAGCAACAGTAGCAGCAGCAGTAGAGCCAAGCATACTTGTGCGTGACAAAGGGAAGAGGAAGATTGTCAACCGCATGGAGGAGGAGCAAAGCTACAAGTTTCGAGCAGATCCACTTATAGAACAAGTAGCTATGGCTATTCAGGAGAAGAGGTAGCAACGCGACACGTGAGTCGCGCGAAGGTAGAGGGATAAGAATATAATGGAAGAAGAAAAGAAGGAGTTTCATGAGCTAAGGGAGCAATTCCGAAGAGAACAAGAGTTGCGCCAACAGGAGAAGGAAGCGCAGCAGCAATAGACATAGCAGGGGGTGCATCATGTGTAGATAGACGAAGAAGTGCCCGTACAGGTAGTTGATTCATCTAAATAGCTGGCATCGAGCGAATAGGGTGAATCATCACAGGGGAAAGACTTTGCCTCATCACAAAGAGGTCGACTCTCCTGCTTCATTACATCCTGATGATGAGCAAGTATCAAATGACCAAGGGGCACTGAGATCCTTGGTGGTCAGCTAGAAGTAGAGATGCACAACATTTCCTTTAACGAATCTCATCACAAAGTTGTGCAGTCTCGGAGAGTACCAACTCCGGAGGACCAAACATCCCCTACACAATTTCAAGAGCAAGTGATCATGATTGATGTGCACAAGCATCCAGCTACTTTGGTCTATGCAACTAGAGTGTATGTCGAAGCCACTAGATCAAGTGTTCATTTTCTCATAGCTGGGAATGAGTGAATGGCAAAGGAACTACAGGTGGCCAAGCAGGGAGGAGACTTGGTGACAATGTCTGCCCGAGCTGAACTGAAGAAGGCAATACTAGATGAAGTATTGTCCTTAGACATAGTTATGTGAGCATTGTACTCCAAGTTTGGTACCATGCATCAAGCAGTCGTTCATCTCCATGGATGGAAGCAGCAATGTGCGAGAAGAGCATGCATCTTGAAGAACATAAATGCTTTTGTTGATAACATGCAATCATGGATGATGAAGTACAAGGGAGCCCTGCTTCACTTGCCAAAGATGATGAAGGCCAATTCAGTGAAGTTGCAAGCATGTATCCAGAGTTAGATCTAGAACTATGAAGACCTACCACAACTCATCACTAGCAGACAGGCTTCCCATGCACGAGTATTCAAAAGCATGGATGTTATAGTGCACACTCATGCGAGCGCAACGCCACCAACCCTGACTTGCCTATCAATGCAGACATCATGCACAAGTACGTTGTTGGTCCGACCACACTAAATAGAATGATGTGCATGCTGACAGAAGACTTGGACAGAGGAGCCCGAGCACTGTACCGATATGCTATGGAGGCAAGGTTCAGGTTTCATACAAATATCACAGCAGAAAACACGGACACTATCAAGGACTACCAATCTTGGCATAAATATGTCACTGTTGATTAGCATGAGGATGTCAAGTAGTTGGACTTCTATGATTGTCTAAGTCCGAATGATGTCTAGTTTGGCTTGTCCAAGCCATTGTTCACATGGGTACATGTGCATTGTAATTTTGAGTCATGTCAAGTGTAAGTCAAGTGTCAAGAGTGGATGTAACAGTCATAGAGTAGGTGAAGATTCATGAGGGTAGTTGAATGGTCACAAAGGGGGATGTCAAGGGTCAACCCACCCTTTGCTATAAATAGTCCCTCATAACTCGTTTTAGAGGCTTTTGGTCAGCGAAGCTTCTACTAAGACTATATTGAAGAAGGCTTGGATAGTATCGTAACGTGCCTTGGCTTCTCCACTGCACGGAACTAGTACATATCTTTGGAGGAGTAGGAAGATGTGGCTGTAACGTTCCATTGTTGGGGCTAGCAAGCTTACATGGATGTATTGTTTGATTATGACCTACACTTCTTTATATAATAAGAGCCAGCACATTTTCATGGATATGTTGTTATTGTAGTTGAATTGCCTTAGTTTCCCTAATGATATATGTTGTTTAACTTACATACTTGTGTATGAACTGATTCACATGCAATTATATGAATCTTGTTGTTAATGTGTTGTATATGTTGTTAATGTTGTCACCATCCATGTCGACTGCTTTGCAGGACATCAGACAGACCTTTCACCTGAACCATGCTGTAACAATTGTCGCACTCATCTCAGACTAATCCGCGAGTGTTGTACATGTTATCTTATCTTGTATGATGTGACTGTTGCATCTGAGTGGACTACTCCACCGGAAGTTGTGCATGTCCTTTTGTGTTGTGTGTTCCTAGCCAAGTTAGGACTGATCCCTTTCAACCTAGAACTCACCTTCACCTTCTTCCCCCTTCGAAGTGTTAGAACATCTCATACACCTTCCTTGACTCACTGCATCAGTCATACCCTTGCTACTGACAGAGCTATCTTACTTGCCTCTATGCGACATCACGATCAAGGTATTACCTTACGACCCATTGTTGGGACTCTTACACCAAACGGTCTGAGGTCTAATTGGGACTTCTTACCGGGGAGATCCCCTTGACATGTTGGTGGGTCCAGCACCGTCAATAGTTTCTCATTAGGAACTCCAATCTCTTTAAGAACTGGTTGAAGGATTACTCTTCTTGGATTTTTTGTTGTTTCTTCTTTGTTTGATAGTCAAATAAAACTTGTCTTTCCACAAGTGGTAATTTATTTCCTTCAAATAGTTTTGGTTCCAATTGTTCAATAGGTATTCTTCCAACAATTGGTGTAGCTTGTTCTACTTATTTTTTATTTTTTGATATTCTAGCTACCACTTTGTTTAATATACCTACCCTTTTCGTCTCTTGGTCTAAGAAAAATGCATTAATGAACATAACTAAAACTAAATCTAAATCAAATAATAAAATATAAACATGATTTAGGCTTGAAAATACTCAACCAAAGTGAATGTGTAGGTTCTTTCCTCTCGTCTCGCCTCAACTCCTCCAAATCCTAAATGTTTATATTTGTGGAAAAGAAATGAAATTTTTTTCAAGAAAATTTTAAGTCTAACTTATCTCAAAATGAACTTCCTCAACAACGGCATCAAAAATGCCAGGCTAGTTTAAGTACATAAACTAGGACATGCTATTTATATCAATCCAGTGTTCGTAAACTTGAAAGCACAATACAATTTGTAACAAGTTAGGCTATATTAGCTATCACTTCTATGTTTGAATGCTAAAATGAATTCAAAACTAATAATCATAATTAAGTTAAGAAAGCATGAAACAAAACTTATAAACTATTCACACTAGTTGGAAATGTAAAGCACACTAAAAGGCTTGAAAATTGAAACAGTGATAAAAGGTGTTATGGTTTCATAAATTGATTATTCACTAAGGCCTTTCTTGCTAATAGAAGAAAGTGGACACTTTGGTAGCCCTTTAGTCTTTCTAATAGAATTTAACACAACATTGATTGAAAAGATGAGAATGCATCAAGACCTTCTCCATTTATGAGTGAAAATGGGTGGTCACTCATAATCTTATACTCATGTTCTTAACTAATATGTACCCAAATTATTGATTTACTTTAAGAAAACAATAAATGACTGAAAGTAATGAACTATGGTGCTAAGTAATATAATGCAAAGTGAAAAAGTCATGAAGAGTGGTTGGGGCCTTTTCCACCAAGAAAAGAGGTGGGTGGCACTACATGTGATTTTCTTAACCTTGTCAATTAAATTACTCTCCCAAGCAACAATTATTCTATGATAAATAAAGCCCATAAACCATACTTGATATCATTGAAATTAAATAGCCATATAAACAAATTATGAACAACAATATAGTAATGAATATACTAGTGAGCTCACACAATCATGAACAACTATTATGATCAAAGGATTACAAATATACAAAGAGTATGAACATAAAAGAACATAAATATACATGTCATACCAGAAAAAATCAAAGGAATTAACAACATATGGAAAGTAGTGCACAGGTTTTGGTTTGTGGGGGCCCTCCACACCTCAACAAGCACAATAAATTGTCTACCAAAAGTTGAAACTCAAAACAATGACGCATATTAAGTAAAATCGAGCTTCAAAATATTGAAGTGTGAGCTACAAATACATTTCTTACAGTATTATAATTACAAAGTCCAAAATCAATGTTTTGCAACCATTGGTTGCTTGTTTTTATAAGCAAAAACATAACAAAATACCAAAAATATTTCTTGTTGTTGGGCATGGTTGATTTTGAGGATAGATTTAAATCGAATCAACCTATTGAGCACTTAGTTCATAGATCTAAGCAAGAAAAGTTGGATCTGGGCAAAAATCCTAATTTGTGTTGTGTTTTCCTAGTTGAAGTGAGTGGGTTGACCAAGCACTCTAGAATTGAGTTTTGGAAAATGGATGGGTATTCATCCATCTCGGGATCTCGATCTTCAAAATCCATACCTCTGAATTTTCCCAGATTTCCTACAAGTATCAAAACAAATAATGATTTACAAGATACGTTGTTTCTTGTAAATTTGTATTACTTTGCATTTCTTTCAAAAAATTTGAAAATTAAAAATATACAATAAAACTCCTTAGGAAACATGTTTGTTGGGCCAAACATGACAAAATATCATCAAGAGGGTTTTCCTAAAGCCAAACAAGGTACTACAACACAATAAAAATTTGGTGACAGAGGACTAACACTGGCATAATCTAAAGAAGTCCTTGGGGGTCTATATTTGAAGTCCTCCTTGTTGTACTAAATAGGATATTTGGGATTTTCACCATCGCTCCTTCAAAAAAAAATTGTACGTTTTTGCTAGCTGCCTATATTTAGTCATTTCTAAGGATAACTAGGCCATGATATCCATATTACTTTGATCTTTATTAATTGGTCACTACAAATTGTTTTTGTAGGTTCAATTTGTTGTAGTTATTGTCTCAATTGTTTGTTTTCCTTTTCCAAGTGTTCCCTTTTGTTTGCCTCTTGAAATTGAGGATCACCATCTCCTCTCTAAGTTGATGAATTTTATCTTCCAACTACATCCCCGACTCCTTTCTCTGCTACTATCTTTTTCCACCCATGTGCCTCCATCATTGCCTTCTCAATATCTAGCATGGCATGGAGTAAGGGATGAGTAGGTAGTATTTGTCCCCTAGGAAGGAATCTCAAGGATTCTAGTTGTATCCATATTCTTATAGAAGGTCCAACATTTTTTGTAGGTTGTGTTGCTTGTCTCTATGAAGAACCTGGTTTCTTTATCTTACTAAGGATGTTTGTGAGGAGTTTCTTGTTGCACTTGTTCTTGTTGGGCATGAGGCAAATTAGCTTTTTATTGTAGTTTTATTTGTGATTTGTTTTCCTATAATCCTGCCTAAACTGAATTTTCACGTAGTGGTTCTTCTTCCCACATTGTTCCCTATAGTGTCTCTACTTCTTCCTACAAAGTATCTTCTTCTTCCCTCTATAGTTCTCCCTTGGATGATTCTTATTCTTTGTGTAGCTTTGTTTGTTCAATGGGGGTGTCCCATTTTTCCTTCTGGCAAGATGTCTCTTCCAACTGAATTATTGTTTGAGAGGCCTCCTCTTTTTGAAAAAGGACCTTTCTCCTTGGTTTATGCCTCCTAAAATTATGGTTCTCCCACCATATTACTAGGGTTATTTTCCTTGGTGATATTATTTTTTAGGATTTTTTTTTTGCTTAGGAAGGGTTCCCATCTTAACCAAAGTGTTTATAATTTCCTTCTTTGTGATCTCAAATCTGGATTTCTTCTTCTTAGAAGGTCCAAGGTTGGCAATGGTGTTCTCCTTTCCTTTTTCCACTATGGGGGATCATTTCTCTATCAAATCCCTTTAGTTTTCTACAAAGGATTGCTTATCCATATCCACAAATTCAACCCATGGAATAGGATGGTCTAGTATCTCTTGTGTGTAAGAGACGATCAACATAAGCAGCCCATGGTGAGTCAGGGCTTCTTTATTCCAACCTTGAACTTTCCACTCATTTTATTCAAATATTGTAACAAGAAATAAGGGGCTCTCAGTGCTTGGGTTGGTGGAATATAGGCTCAGTGTCTCAATTGATAAAGAAATCTAAATTGGTAAGCATCGACCACGATGAATCTTCCTTCACAGGAGATATACTTTAAAATGTGGTAGGAAACATCGTTCTAGGGAGTGGTATATTTTCCATTTTTATCCCATTTTTATCTTCAATAAATTATTCATCTTGGAGGAAGAAGTCCTTCTTGGCAAGAGTGGACTCCTTCCTTTCCTCTTTGTCATAGGGCAAGCCCTTATGAATGCTTATTACCATGTTGAGGATGGCTTCATTGATATGTATCTCCAAGTCCTTAATCACTATGAAATACTCTTGTCCTCTTAAACTCTTACAATTAAAATAAAAAATCCAAATTAGCCTCCTCATTATACCCCCTTAATCTTTGAAAGAACACCAACCACTAGCTCCTTTAAAAGATATTCACTACCCTAGTATTTTAATGGATCCTGGAAATATCATTTGGTTATCTTATATTGAACCTATCCCCCATCCTAGAAACTTTGAGAGAGTCTATCTCTTATGAAATAATGTCTCAAATGTGGAAATGGTTGGGGAGGATGATTAAAGAGTTTAGAGTGTTTCCCAAAAAATATTATGACTATAATTGCAAAAAAGAACAAGTGGCTTAGTAAATGGAGAGTGAAATAGTGCTAAGGGTGACCAAACTCAGTGCAAGGGGTGGTTTTCACATTTAGTTGCATCGATATGAAACTATTTATTTAGTAATCCTCATGATCACGACCCCTATAGAAGAAAACATGTAGATGTGGTTCATGTAGAATTTGTGGGTGTTGCTCGTGTAATAAACCTTGTAGAAAAATCTTAGTGGAAGGGACTCTAGAGAAGAATCTTAGTGGAAGGGACCCTATAGAAGAATCTTAGTGGAAAAAGGCCCTATAGTAGAGAGCGCAGTATTGATTTTTGGATTTTTCTCATTTGCATGAAAATAGAGTGCCTTCCTATTGATTTGTCTACATGTTAAGTGAAATTGGCATGTAATGGGGATGAATTCAAATTCAGGTAGGCAACATCCCACTGAGTTCATATGTGACCATTTTTATCATTCGCACATGTGAAAGATCTTGCTAACAATCTCTGCCCGATAAGACTGCCACTACCTTAACTTGAAGAGTGCTCGTTTGTAGTATTCTACAATTATTACCTCTTTCTAACAAATTTTGATGTTTTGATATTGTTACCGTGCATAATATAATCTACATGTAAAAACATAAGAGAGTGGTGGATTAACAATTTATCCTTGAAATTTATGTAGCTCTTCTAGATCAATTAGTGATGCCATGGAGCATGGGCCGAAGGTGGTTTTGTACAATTTTGTGTACAAAAACTCTTGTAGGTAAACATAGCATCCTATATGAGTTGTAGTTTGGCCTCATCTTCTTATCTATGGGTTTAACTTGTCTCAAGAGAGTTATCCATGATATTTTCAAGCCAAATTGTAAATACTTATTTGAGTTGTGGCTTCTGATCAAAGTTAGGCCTTCCTATAGATTTACACAACTACCTGTAGCTTTTTTACATATTTATAGGATTGGATGTTCCCTTCCTATAGAAATATGTTGCCTGAGAAACATGAATTTGCAAGTGAGATTAGGAAGGTTGAAAGTGGTATTTATGGATGGATGTGGTTTTGTTGAGGAAAATAGTGGAAGGTGAACTTTGAACAAGGTGGCATTCATTAGAAAATTTTGACAGGTACAAAAAATTTCTTGTCGATATGTCAAACAAGCCTATGTTTCTATTGAATAAAGATTTTTTTAATTCCTCCTAGAGCTTTGTGATCCAATTTAGAGATTATTTTGTTGTATGTGGGCCCTTGACATTTGCATAGAAAGATAGAAAAAAAAAAAATTGAAAAAAAAGACCTTTTTTTTCTTTCTCGTTTCTTTTTTTTACTTCTCTTTTTTCACACACATGGTAATGGTGCCGTTTTTGGATTTCACCATTGTCTTTCCCTACCAAGGCTGTAAATATTTTCCTAGTTTGGGGTTTTATCTTATAAACTTAGAAACTACCTGATGGAGGTTTTTAGTTTTAGAGTTTGTCCCAAGTGCCTCAAAGGAGATTTTCACCTGAGTTTTTAATACCTTTTTCTTTTTCTTTTTTGCTTTTTCTCGGTCATTAGATGGTTTGGGAGTATTCCTACTCTCAACGACATTCAAATCCTATCTCATGATTGTGTGGATGAACTCTTATTTTGATAAAGGCTTCTTGTAGACCTTAAGCCTAAAACCATTGGCTAGGAAAGGAATTTCTTATTCATCAATAGTTTCAATATTCACATAGCCATTATCATAGCATCTTTCCCCCCAATATGGCCCTAACAACATGATCATAAATTTTTCTTTGAAATATTTAAATTTTGAGTCATAAAGAAAGGCTTAATCACCTTCCTTGAAGTCCTTGGTTTTAATAATCTATCATGCCATATTTTCCTTTACATCTATATCATTTTAGTGTGAAAGAGATCTTGCATCCCAGTGCATTTCTTTGTTTTCTTATTTCTTCCTGAGCATCGGTCGGATCCATTTGTAGCTATGAAGTTATCCTTAATGTGGTAATCTCAAACTCAGTGGGCATCATGGCCTTTTTTTCAAATAAAAAATGATATTGGTTGATCCTCATAGTAGTCTTCCAAGTAATGTTGTAGGCCTATGCTACTTCAGTGAGCCTATCATCCCAATCCTTCCTACTCATCTCAATTGCCTCTGTTAGATGTTCTCCAATTCTCTATTTGTCACCTCAACTCATCCATAAACTTGAGGATATATGGAGTATCCTTCATGTGATGAATGTGATGATGCTTCACAATCCTTTTAATGAGGTTATAAGTGAACTGGGTCACTTGATCTATGACTATTTCCCTCGAAAATCCATACTTGTAAAAAATGTTTTCTCTCAAAAAATATGCTACCATATTCTATGTGGCTACCTTAATTTCATTTGCTTCATCCAACTTAGTCAAATAGATAGTACATACAATTATGTACCTCTTCTTCCTTTATGGAGAATTGATAGCTCTTGTGAAATCCATCCTCCATTTCTCAAATGGTTCAAAAGATACTTGTGGGTGTAAATGAATTTCAATTCTTCAAGCAGGCTTTCCCATCCTTTGACATTCATCACATTCAAAAGTGTATCGATGGGAATCCTTGTGAAGGTTTTGACCCCAAAAAGTTTCACTCCATTGAGCATGTTCATACTTAGTTAAAGTTGACGTGTACAAAAGAAAGGTCATACCCCCCACCTTGCTCCATACATGTCTTCCCTCCACACAATCCTCTACTTCGTGCACTTCCTCACTCTGCACAATTAATTACATGTATGCCACATATCATGGTCATAAAGATTTGGTAGCAGGACAATCATCTTAGTTCAATAATTCCCATGTTGCTCACGCTACGAATATCAAGAATATTAAAAGCAAATCAATCTTCGAGTTAAATGTACATGATGTTTTAAAACTTCGAGATTTATTTCCATCCTCTCCCAAAAATGGTGGCCTTAATGTATTAAGTTTTTATTTATTGGCTTGTCTTTCCCAAAAAAATTCACAAATGAAAGGGTAATCACTAATAATTATATCATAGAACGAGGAATTCATAGCTAAAACGCACTAAGAAAGTTGATAATCACTCACAGATTCCTAAGTACAAATGGAAATGGATAACAAAATAAAGAGGGACGTGACTTGTGGTGACACTTTTAACTCACTTTCTCACCAAGATAAGAACCTTCATTGGTCGATTTCATACCAACGGTATGTAAATTCACCAACTACGCAAAAACATAATAACAAAATTTGAACCAGTGGATTGGCAAACATTGCATGTGTTCCTAAAGTTTTCAAATTATAGGAAATTGTTTATCTTTATGTGTGACATTTTGATCCTAATGCAAGAAAAATTAAAGTAGGATTCAAGAGGAATATAATTCCTCTGACCCTTAAAACATTCAGAAAGATATTTAAATTGCCAAAACTGGATAACTTATTAAAGTTGTCTGAAACCAACAGTTTATTGGACTCTCAAGTTGGTGGAATGAACATTTTTAAGGAAATAATATCACCAAATTCAAAGGTTCCTTCTAACATTTCCTTCTTATATATTTCCATATGTTTTGATCCTTACAAATATTTTTCCTAGCTCTTTTTCCCAAGTAATGGGGTGAGAAACCATAGCTAGTATTCCAGGATCCATACTCTATATTCTCTATTATTCTTATAAAATAGACTCTTTATTCGACTAGGAGGATGTCATTTCAAATGATTCATCCTTCTAGTTAATGAATTTATCAAAAAATCATAGTTTGTCCAAGACGGCGTATTTGATAATAGCCCTTGTATCTTGTCCTTCTTTCAATGGCCTACCCCGTAAGAATAAATTCAATCTTGATGAAGAAACACTTAAATTTTGGTATCCAGTATTATGGAGACATAAAGCCCCTTTTAATTTCTGTCAAATTTAGGGTTTGTTTATGAAAGAGGTTAACAACGATATAACTATTGATTTTTATGTAGCATTAGGACGTATTCCCACATGCCAAGAGGTTAACTAAGTTGACCTAGAATAATTGTGTAAATTAAAATAAAATAAAAAAATAAAAAACTGGACATCATGTAGACTCAAAAAAGGACAATTCTGCCACACCATGAAAGGGTGTTTCCCTTAGTCATAATTCAACCCATTTTTCAAGTATATATGTATGATGTGACATTCCATTTTTTATCATCAACTCACCAACACATTTTCTCTCCTAAAGCAACTTCATGTGTGATAGAAGAAGTCAGGAGTCTGACTAAAGTTGACCGAGTGATCTGTTTGACCATTGACCAGGCCGCAGGGACAATAAAGACGTAGGGACTGTAGGGTTTGATTCCTAACAGTGTTGAAAAATGTTGACTTGTATGAGTTTGACTGGAAATTGACTTGGATTATTGGAACATATTTCTAGACAATTTGTTGATTTGTAAATCTTGTTGAAGAATAATTTCACCCAAATAAAATTTGATGGGTTTTCTCTGAAGGTTGGGTTTCCCAAGGTAAATGTGTTCTCTATTGTGCATGGTTGTATTCCACTTATCTTTATTCTTTCCATTGCATTTACTGTTGAAATTTTAATAAGTCCAAGTGATTATTGATATCAGTGACAATATTATGTGTGGAAATGATTAGGGAGTAATTATCTAACATAAAATTGTATTCTATTATGAATCTTGTATAAAATTCAACATGGTATCAAATCTTTATTGAAAGGATAGCCACTAAAATTAGCCTAAGATAAGTTTTCAACAACTTGACTAGATTGTTTGATCTATTTCCAAATGGTGCCAATTCTCAAAATAGAAGATAGGTTTCAGAATGAAGTTATTCTAGAGCCAAAGGGAGCTGAGGAGTATTTATTGATGTATTGGTCTTAAAGTCTTTGTGCTTTTGTGGTACAAGAGTTGGAAGACTTAGGGTTTGTAAACCCTAGAAAATACTTGGAGGTTATTAGTTGTATTGAAGACTTGGATGAGAAAGTCCTAGGGTTTGTGGGATGAAACCCTAGAACAAGAGTTGGAATGATGGTTGCAAGTGGATTTTGTGCGATGCATACTTGGTTTATCTCCTTCATAGCATGTGGAATGATTTGGTGTTGATGCTAGATTGTTTACCCTTTGATGTGACTAGATAGCTCGATGAATATGTTGGATGAAGAAAACCAAGTCTTTACAAATAATGCAAGAAAAAGGAAAGGAAAGCAGCATGCATCAACAGCTAATATTGAGGTCGAAGATGAACATCCACCTCAAAAGAATATAAAGGAATCCAAGTTGATGAGATTGTTGATGGAATTCATTGATTTATACAAGGAGGTGAGGATCAAGAGGGAGTGTACTACGAGGAGACTTTTTGCTCCAGTTGCCAGATGGTCAGGTTCTTGCATGACCTAATGACTCAAGCATAGACTTAGCAAGAGTGATTGATGTTTGATAGGGAGGATTGCACATATTTTTAGGAAATCCAAGATTGTGTCAAATGACCAGAAGCGCTTCCATTTCTGAGGGAGAAGGTAGTTAGGAAGAATGGAAGGAGTATACTTCAAAGAGGATGTCATGAATTTGTCAATATACTCATACAAATAAGGTCTCTAGGAGCAATATAACTTCTTTGAAGGGACCATGTCAGACAACAGAAGGACTTGCTTATGTGATAGAGAGTGTTATAGTGGTAGAAGGACTTTCTTACATGACAAAGGGAGCAACAATGGCAGGGGGATTTTCTTTTGTGATAGAGGGAATAGCCAAGATTACCATGGGAAGACCTACTTTAGTGTCAGAGGGAGTTGAGCTCAGAATTTGAGATGAAGGATCTTGGCCTGATGTAACATCACCCAACCGCTCAAGTCCTCAAATATATATATATGCATACTTCACTAAGCTCATTGAAACTAAATGACTTCTTCTCTTCTCATCATCCTGATGCCATTAAACACAGCGCTTTTATGCATTTCAAGTGGGTCCCACTAGATATGCCACCCTACTTATGTCACCCCACTTACCCTCTCCTGACATTTCCCAAACTGCATACTCAGTTACTATCGAGTTCTCTGTTTCGAGCTTACCTAGACAATGAGGCCCTTTGTCACCTCCTCATTGGCCCGAATACTACCCACCAATTGCCACTACTACTAGCTCACATCATCTATTTTACATTATCTCGACACCTTCTCTTATGACACCTATTTATTTCTCTGGGATCGTAGTGTCAAGTTGACCTTGCTATGGGTCCTCCTCCTACTAATGGGAACTCTATTGGGCTTGATTTCAAGGCCAATGCAACCGGCCTGCACCATTCCATTGGGACACTCCCAGCACACTCCAATGAGCTCCATTTGTTAACCACTAGGCCATACTACCCAGCTTGCATGGATGGAGAGTTTGTATGGCCTCCTCTCTCATTGTTCTACCTTCCCACTCTTGTTTCCACCACATGCTAACCCACGTCATCCCACTTCTCTTACCCTATAGCATCCTTTTCCAAGCTCCTTTATTCCTTTGAGGTCACCTCATCGAGTTGACTCAGCTAGAGGGACCCTTTCTCCATCAGAATTTCACAAAGGGGATTGTGGAGGACACCATTTTTGAAAAGCCACGGCTAACAAGATTTTGAGAGCTGGTTTTTATTGGCCAACCTTATTTTTTTATGTTTATAAAAGGGTCTCAATTTGCCATGAATGTCAAATTTTTGAAGGAAAAAGGAAGCTCTTGCCTTTACCCCTGAAACCAATTGCAGTTGAAGCACCTTTCCAATAGTGGGGTCTAGATTTCATCGGGAAAACCCATCCATCATCTTCATCCCAACACAAATGGACTCTGACAGCCATGGATTATTTTACAAAATGAATAGAAGCAATACCAACTAGTTAGGCAACAGACACAGTCATCATTCAGTTTCTGGAACGTAATATTAGACGAATTTTCAGCTTAAAAGTGGCCTCCTAAAGAAAAATCAAGAAATTAATAATAATAAAAATGTCATGTACATAATTTTTTAATATTACTTTACTTTTGTCTATATTCCACAATATTTATTAGCACGAGATTTAATACATTTTTTAATATATTATTTCTAATTTTTTACTTTTTATCAAAATCCCTCATTATATGACATTTTTATTAAATATATATATTTATATATATTTTTATTTTTATTTTTTTATCCATATGAAATATTGCACATATAAATTCCGAGGAATTAAATATCGATCGATCGGAGATTATAAGGATATATAACCAAGGACGTCGAGGAGAATTGACCATTTACTTTCAAATTATGAGGCACTTAACAACAGGACTCATCGGTTGAGACTAACCCTTGGGCTTATCTACAATATTTTTATATTTTAAATTTAATTGCCTATTATTTCATATTTTTACCATTTTGACTATATAAATCTTTTATTTATTTAACTATATCTATATTTTTGGTTGAAATTTATAATTTGTCTTTTTGTATGTCATTTTTTATGTTTAACTATTTGACCATTTATACATTTTATATTTACATATATATTTATATCTTCTGGAATATGTTTTTATACATATTTAACTATAACTATATATATTATTTTTAACTATTTTATATTTTATATTTAATTGTCTATATATTTTTTATATTTCACTGTTTTTTGTGTTTTTTGGTGTTTTTTTAGGGCATGGTTATTATGTCAATGGACGAGCATTTTTAATTTATATTTTTCATTAACATCAAGATTTACATTGCATTAATAATTTTTTCGATATTCTAATTCATATGGGTAAGGTAGGTAAATAATTTTAATAAAATATTTCATGAATACCCAAATCAATAATAAAATATTTCACCAATACCCAAATTAATAATAAAATATTTCACACATCCCCAAATTAAACAATTATAAATTATTTAGGACATGTACCTCTTTTTGAATTTAAATGATTTTGATTGGTTTACATATTATGACATGGAAATTACGTGAAAATATCATGGGCACATTTAGGCTAAAATTTCCTCTAATTGATCCTCTCAAGATTTGGTTGTCCTTGTAGAATAATCATTGGTAATGTTGTTGCCTTCAAGTCCAAGAAAATGATTGAATTCGGTCATAAATATCATATTATACTTGGTCGCTCTACTACATATTACCCACAGGGTAATGGTTTAGCTAAGTCTTCAAATAAGATTCTAGTCAATATTATAGAGAAATTGCTGCAAGAAAATAAGAAAACATTGCACAGGAAGTTGATCTATGCATTGTGGGCTGATAGAGTGAACACTAAGAAGTCAATTGGTATGTCACATTTTCAACGGGTGTATCGGACAGATGTTGTCTTTCCTTCTTCCTTGGGAACTGAAGTAATGAAGTTGTTGTAGGAAGTAGATGCAGAACCAAATTACTTGCAAAGAAGAATAAAGCAAACAATTCAATTGTAGCAAACAAGAGAGGAAATGTATCGCAATACCCAAGCAATCCAGGATAAAATTAAGAAGATTTTTAATCGGGAGACAAAGGCTGAAGATTTTTAGGATGGTGACTTGGTTCTAAAGTGGGAAGCTGGGAATGAAGACAAAGGTAAACATGGAAAATTTGAAAATATTTGGAAAGGACCATTCAAGATTGCAGCTTTTCATGGGAGTAATGCATATTTGCTGCAGGATTTGATAGGAGAATTTCTTGCTGGAGGGCTTGTAAATGCAGGTTTCTCAAGCATTATTTTACTTAAAATTAGTTGGTTTTGATCACTTTATTGTATATAGCCATCCAATTTTTAGTATTTTAAGTGTGGGCAGTTGTCACCAGAATCTGAAGCCCAAGGAGAAGGCCCTAAGAATTTGATGAATTGCTACCAATTTTCCAGAATGTAATATATCATGGGTCAGCCATGAGTTAGTCACGGTTTGTGTCAAGTCAAGGTTCAATAAATCCCAATGGTCATGCTACTACTCTACGGTGTTATTGGCACCTTGGAACCTCACAAGGAGGATGTCATCCCCATTGGAGCTAATGTTAGTATCCTATATTATAGTAGTCAAAAACAAGTTTAGTATTTAAAATTTATTTTGGTAAATGCATAAGGGTTTTGCTATGATCTCTTAGAGATCAAGTTATTGGTCTTAGTAAAGAATGAAGGATTTCATTATTGATGTAATTATGTTAGAGTGTGTGAAATATGATGTAAAGATAGTTATGGATTCCCTAAAGATTGAGTCAATTAAGTCTAGGTTTGATGTCTCATATAAGATCATGAGTGAGGTCATAGTGAATCTTGTCTTCTCATCATTGGCACAAAATAATGGGGTCAGGATAGTCAGTTAGGTTTTCAAATCATATTGCGCCATGACAACACCACCAGTGCAACAGTTATGAGACATGTGTTGCGCTTCTTTTAGTTGCAGCACTTTCATGATTAAGGCTCCAAATCGCAATGATTTTCTTTGAAATTCGGGTTTGGTCATCTTGGGAGTTCAAAAACTTGTCTTAGCATATAAAACATCAGAGATCCATTCTTTGTTCCATCAAAAGCTTTCTAAGAATTGATTGAAGTCCGTTGCGTTAAGTCTGCAGAGGAGGTGTTGAGTTGCGTTAAGTCTGCAGAGGAGGTGTTGCGCTCAGAGACAGTTGTTGTGTTTCTTCAAGACAAAGGGTTATCGCCAATTCCAGGTTCCAATTCCTCATTTTCTTGGATGACATGTCTTGCATGTTGTCCAATTTTTTGTTACTAGTCGAAGAAAACACTCAGATGACATTGCAAACTTCAAACTTTTAGCTTGATGCATTTTCTTTGTTGTGCCTAAAAAATATGTTGCGCTTTCACACAGTCACTGCGTTTTATGTTTTTCTTGTGTCAAATATTCAAAACTTTGCTTTCCACCTATATCCTGGAGTCTTACAATTCCATATTAATTGTCTGGAGTTTCAAAAACCTTGTGTTGTTGCTCTAAAACATCAAGAAAGTTTTTTTCCTCATGCATTGTGATTTCTCATTGCGCATGTGTATTTGATTTTCCACTATAGGTGAAAACAAGTACTTGCTGCATGCAGGTCTCAAAGTTGAGTTTTGATGTCTAAGTCTTCTTATATAGGGATTTTCATTCTAAATTTCCATAAAGCCCTAATTCCTTAGTTGATACACTATTGTTGTGCTAGTTGTCAAATACTAAAAATTGCATTGAAAAAAACCCTAGAATTTATCTTTTTTGCGATCCATGATAACTCCAAACATAAAGAAGCACAAAGGAGGAGACATACTAGAATTTGAGCCTCAAGATATTGCCTTGATAAACTCAGATCTAGGAATTAGGGTTGTATTTGAACAAGTTGGATGCATTAGGTTTTGTGAGAAGATCCAGGGATATAGTGTGTAGCTCACCAA
The DNA here is from genome assembly GCA_000404065.3 of Pinus taeda. Taxonomy (NCBI): domain Eukaryota; kingdom Viridiplantae; phylum Streptophyta; class Pinopsida; order Pinales; family Pinaceae; genus Pinus; species Pinus taeda. The sequence continues at coordinate 100,483 of APFE030275399.1, forward strand.
AAAAATTTCTTTGAATTTCACTCGGGTAGATGTTAATATTGGAGAGCTTATTTTTCCAGTGTCAAATGTGACCATTTCAATTGCTACATAGTTTCCTCTACAATGAGAACAATCGTTCAAGGGCATGTCTTTAGACATAGTTAACGACAAATATTTCTTAAAACCAAAGTACATAAGCAAGGAGTATGGAGTTATTGTACCAAGAGAATATCTGCTAGAACCCTACAACAAACTTCTTAAGGTCATCCAAATATACTCCACTTGTGAAGGTAGACTTGGGAGCATCTGTTGTATCATTTTAGGTTATTGATGCACTTCATAGGAAAAATCCCTTTGAATTTTCCTTTCTATTTATTTAGAAGCATTGCAAAGATGGAAGATAAGATTCAAGGTAAGTAAAGTCAAGTTGCGCTAATCTCTTTCATTTCTCTCTCACTAAATTGTTAGTGGTAGAAGAACTAAGGAAGAGGAAACAATCATGGAAAGAATTCATAGATTCATCCAAGTTGGCAGCTGAGTTACCAACTATCCCTTGGATTAAAAAGGATACACCTTCATCTATAGCAAGGGATGTACAATCACTACTTGAAAACTCAGAAAAAGGGCCATCAGCTTCACTTGATCAATCAGAAAATAAAAAGGGTAAAAAGCTTCATTTTTCTCCTAAGGTAGTGAAAGTTCCCATGAAGCCACTCACAAGATCTATTGCTAGGAAATTGCGTATGGAACAAATCCCTGAATGTTCAATTGAAGTTCTAGATACCATACAAGAGGATTTTGTTCCAAATGATAAGGATAAGGAGATCTTAGAACTACAAGAACAATTGAAGAAGGCATACTTAGTCGTTTCCCAACTACAACATGGTAATATGGAGTTGAAGAAAATTTCTTTGGAAAATACACCTAAGATTAGTGAAACGGAACCAGTGATGAAGAAAACTACATGCATCACTAATTCCAAAGGTAAAAAGAAGGTAGTAACAGAGAGAATTCAAGATTTAGAGGCTTCATCAACAAGAGTTCTTGTGACCAGGTCTTCAGCAAGAAAGTTGCAGCTACAGAAGGAAGAGTCATTGAAAGAAGAGAAGAAGGTTGAGGTGGATGAAGGGAAGCATAATTTCCATATGTTGAGGAAGCAATTGAAAAAATTTCAAAGTGAAATTTTTAAGCTTAGAAAACAGGATAAAAGGTCCATGCAAAAGACACATAATCATTTGAAAATGTGTGAGCCAGCATTGTCAAATGCTAAGTATATGTTGAAGAGAACTTTGCCTTTGCATAGGAAACTCAAGAAAATTTGCATGAAAACCCTCATCCTAAGGAGGGAGCTAAGGGCGTCTAAACAATGGGTACAAGAAATACAAGAGAAGGAAAGAGGAAAGCTTGGTCTATTGCCTGAGGAAGCCAAAGTCTGAGTTTTGAACAGGTAATGAAAACAGTTTTGTTTTTTATATTTTTGCCCAAGTATACTAGTTGAATGGGGTTGGATAAGGAGGTTGACAGGTTTATATCCTGCACGAAGTCTTTTGGGAGCATAATCAGTCAAATTTTTGAAGCTTATGAAACTTTTCCAAAGCGAGTAGTTCACATAGCAATGCTGCATTTTTTACAAAGCATTAGCGTTTGGTAGAAATTTGAAGTTTTGGCATCTTTTTTGTGAGTGGGGACTTGAAAAGGGATTTCAAGACTATCAGAATCATCAAAAGGTTGTTTATTTTATTGAGAGACCTCGGCACTAGTCATAATTGTGAAGGAAAATTTTCGTTGCACTTTCATACATGCACTGCGCTTTTACTATAGGTGGAGTTTTTTAAAGATGGAAGATTTGCAAAATGAAAAGAGGTTTCTCAAGGGGAAGTTGATGATGTTCGAGTTATTTTCTATATGCATGACTCATTCAAAGGCTCATAAAGTGGTCAGAACAAGTCAAACCATCAACTCATTGCGCTTTTGTGCTGCATTTCTGCTGGAGTAGGAAGTAGCGCAATGCCAGCACTACGCTTCCACATAGCCAGCCCTTGGCACTGTGCTTCCACATAGCCAGCCCTTTGACCGTAAAATTGTGTCTAAATATTATGTAATTAATTTTTATGGTCATGGTTAAAGTTCTGAGGTGTCTAAGAGCTTCAAGGCTTGTTTTAGGCATTACAATCAATGTGATTTGTTTGATAAATGTTTGTTCAAAACAATTTCCTAGTTTTTAGAGAAGCATTTCTATATTCATTGCAGTAGGGAGAAACATAAATCTTTTTGGGGAATCCAGTTCCTAAATGAAGGACCGAGTTTTTTTATGTATATATTATGTATTTTGATTGAGAAATTGTTGGTCAGGTTTAGAATAAGAAAAATTATGCTTTGTACTTTTCTGATATTTTTTCTCAGTGAATGAAGAAGACTAAGGTCTGATTTTACAGGGATTCATGTGCCAGTTTCCAATGGTGATATGTTTTCTTGTCTTCTAAGTTTTCTCTTGTGTTATCCTCATGCTTAAATGTACGTCTTCATGTTTAGTTAAGAAAGGATTTATCTCAGAACTCACTCTCAAATTACTTTGTTATAACTTACTAAACAATTAATGTTTTCCTTCTTTAAGGACATTTAGAATACATCCTTCGGTTAGATGCTTTATATGTCATTTTACACCATTCCTCTGCTCACCCTTATACAAGGAATTTAATTGAAAACACCAGAAGGATTTCCTACCTTTCCCCTGTCAAAAGATCCCTCATCTCTTCATCCTCTCACTGGAAAATCAATCAACTTTATATGACTATATGCCCAATGGATTTTCCCTTTTTCCTACCAGCAAATTGTTAAATCTTATTCCCCTCTGATCTTAACACCTAGCCTAAAAACCTAAGGTAATAAGTCATCTAGGTGACTAAATATTTAGACAGAGAGAGCCCTCTCTGAAGTTGGAAGGGCTAGATTCTAGTTTCAAAGTGGTTTGTAGTTACCTTTGGGTTCCTCTCTTCACCCTGGAGGAATTACAGAGTGTTAACATAGTATAAGGTTAGCATAAATCCATCGATCCTATGAAACATTCATGCTTATCAATGCATCCCCATATGGGCCATAACTTGTCAGTTGGCATATCTACACAAGGACTCAAGACTTATCATGCAAGCCACCAGCCTACCAGTCATTCACATTTTACTTTGCAATCCATACAAGGTTTACCCATGAGAAATACTTATCTTTAATTTATAATGAAGATGGGAAACTGATTTTGAGACTTTAACTCTCCACCCAACCACAAACAAACTACAACAAAGCTACTTGCAGTTTTCACCCTCGGGCCAGATTCCAAGGGTATGGGATGTTCTTGCTAAATGGAATAAACACCAATCTACAAGTTGAAACTGGGGCTCTGGAGGTTCTTCTTCCTCCACCCACCAGTTGCTCAACAGTTCACATATGCATGGGGAATTCTAGGACCAATTGCCTCACCCTATAGCTATCCAATGAAGGAATCCAACACTACATAGAAAACCATAGGCTTGTTTCTCTCCTCTATTTTGCACTAGCTCCTGCAACTTGACTATCCTTTTGTAGAATTTCGAGCTCTCTCTCTGCCCATTCAAGTCTAACATCTAGTTCTCTCTTCTGAAAGAACCGAACCTTCTCTCATTTTATGTTCCTTCCTAGAATGAGTCTTTTTTCTCCATTCATGAATGAGTGAAAATGAGTCTCCTCTCCTTTTATTTTTTGTTGTTGCGCAGTTCCCTACCAACACTCCCCTTCTCATTAAGTTTCTTGTCCTTTTTATGTCTATTTGCCTTGTTATAGTTTCCAATCCATCATGGGCTTGTCCCTGATACATCAGTCCCATCCTATGCATTTAAATCTAAACAACCAACCTTTAATGGATGTCATATAGTTCATATTTTTCCTTCCTTTAGCAATCAAGTTGGGTTTCCCAAGCAATTTGACCTCCCCAGACCTCTTGGAATATGTGCCCCTTAATCAACCCATTTAATTTTTTACTTATTTTTCAATTTACATGATGAGATTGCATAGTCAAATAGAGCCATTCATGGTTGGGTTGTCATAGTCCCCTCCCCCTTGGGAGAACATCATCCTCGGTGTTCTCTATCCCTACACACCGAGAAACATGCTAAATAAGGAAAAAAAACATAATGTCTTTGTAGATTTATATTTACAGCTCTTTACAACATTTACATATATTCACATGTCACACATTAACAGTTGCGTGCCCAGTAACTAAGAAATTTTAAAAGAAAATTTCAATCAGATCAACCATTTTATGTGGCTCTGTGCAATTTCCTGGTGCTTTTGTTGCACCCAATTCATCTTGGATACTTTCCTTCATTCTAGAGGGTAGTGTAGCTCCAATATCCATCACTACCTTTATTTGTACTCTTATTCCATTAGCGAACATTTCTCAACTTATTGCTTCCCGATACAACCCTAATGTGCTTCTAATCCCAATCAGTTATGCTCATGGCCAAGAAACCCAACTCATTTTATGTTCTTCCCTTCTTTGATTCTTAGTCCCTCGGGCAACCTGGTTACCCCCTCTCTATGCAGTCACTCACCTTCCAAGTTCAAGAATCCCCTTCTCTGCTTCTCAGTCCCTCAGGCAATCCATCCATTTGCAAGGCTTCCTCGCATCGAAAGGAGTTCAAATTCAAGACACATCATTGCCTTCAAAATTACCATATGGTCATAGCACGCTTCATGCTAATCGATTGGTATCATTAGCGTTAATGCATGGCAATGACCCCATTTTTGAAATCTTTAACCTATGTTCCATTTCACATTCGATATATTTCAACTGCAACTATTTATCTTGCAGCCAAATCCATCCACCCAACTAGGTGATTTCATTCTTTCCTGCATCATGTCACATATGCCTCCATAAGTTCCATCATTAAGGAAATGCAATAATTTTAAATCATACTTCACCTGTAGTTTGTTCATGAAGTGAACTTGGAATTCTTGTTTAATTCCTATCATGGAAAACCAGGTTAGCTCATAACCCAAACCATCATAGATCAGATCGTTGAATTTAGATTCATAAAAAAAAAAAAAAAAAAAAAAAAAAAAAAAAAAAAAAAAAAAAAAAAAAAAAAAAAAAAA